>SKCR01032429.1:0-21912 GCA_019454045.1 Zanthoxylum bungeanum
AATAAATTTTTATGATATTTTCAATACTACAAACTTGAACTCTAATAAATCTTGGACTAATTATAACTACATTATTATTTTTAAAATATGATAAATACGACAGTGCTATTGGATGAAAGTCCAACATGTTTAAATGGTATAATTTAAAGAAGAGTGAGGCTATTTACGTTCTAAATAATAGTCCGGACATTTATTCATCCAATACACTCGTAAATAATATTTAAAAAATTAGCTTTTACTTTGCACACTCATCAAAATCTCAAAATTATCCCGAGATTATTGTTATTAATTTTTTTTTTTAAAGTACCTTTTGTCTCAAAAGTCAAAGACTCAAGAATGCAACACTCGATAACTCATCAGATTCTGAAGGTATTATTTGTGTTACTAGATCAACAACTTGTTACAGAGATTGTAAGTTTAGGTCTTTCACTTTGAACTTCTAATTTCTTGAACTACTCTTCAATATCGTCATTATCAATCAATGTCCAATTTATGTAAATGATTGCATCTGTGAACCAAATGTTTATTCTTTCTTGCAAGCTAATAGCACCTTTCTCTCTCTTTTCTCTTTCTATTCCTACAATGGCAGATCTTTTTTCCCTTAAAATTTCATCAGCTAGGTGCAGTTTTTGTTTTTGATATTTCTTTTGGTATTTTTCTTGTAATGCAAAATTTGAACCTAAATATCCTTTAGTCAATTTGTTTATTAGATTTGATGTTGAAGAGGTAAGTTAGTTTCAGGGTTAAAAAAATAAAGTTAAAAATGGGAGTCTAAAATATTAATATTACATTTAATTATACTAATTGTAAATTACAATCACATCATTTTAAGTGAACCCAAACCTACATAATTGTATCATTTTAATTTTTAAGTCCCCTTTTATTTTTATTTTTTTTAGAAGAAATCACCCCTGATCATAAATAATTAGCAAGAATACAGCTGATTTGAGGAGGGAAATATTCCCTCCAAAAACCAGTAATATTAAGATAACATGTCATTTTGGAGAGATTATGAACAACTAAATTGGAACATCTTGATTCAAAAAGAAAAAGACAAGAAACCTAAAGATCTCCGGCTTCCCTAATCTCTTGAATAATTCATTCAATTTCTTTAGCTGTTGAAAGAGTTTCAAGAACTAAGTCAATGACATTTTTGGCATCCGATTCAATAATGATAGTCGAAAATTCTTTTGACTTGGCTCTCTGGATACCAAACAAGATAGCTTCAGCTTCTGCCGCTTCTATATCATCGGAGAAGGGAATCACTTTAGTTCAAGCAACAATATTGATTTATTACTGTCTTTCATCACTAGCCTCAGTCCCACCGTCTGTTTCTCAAAATTTACAGTCGCATCTACATTTATCTTGATGAAGCCTGCTGGTGGAGGTTGCCACTCCTGCCTATTCAACTGTTGCACATGCATGCCATCATTACCCTCTTGATTCTGGATATTGTCAAAGGATGAAAGTGTCGCTTCTACCTTGTTACAGATTTTCTCTACGCCACTACAAGCACCCGAGAAGATGCCTTCATTTCTAGCCCCCATATCGCCTACTTTAAAGTTGCAACCAGCCTCATCTTGGGCATATCAAAGTTCAACTTAAACCTACGAACTACGCATCAAGTTGATGAACTGTGTCATAGATTACCACCCTTAACCTTAATCTAGTGGTAATATATTGTCAAAAAATCTATCCATAAGGGGTGTAGTTTGATGGTGTCACAGCCGGCCCTGGGCAGGAGCCACAAGGGCGACTGTCCAGGGCCCAAAAATTAAGGGGGCACTAAATTGAAATTTATTTTTACAATTTATAAATTGAAATTATTAAAATCTTACTAGCGGACCACTATGACTCAAGATAGGCTAAATGGATTAGCAATCTTATGCATTGAAAATGATGAGATTGAAGATTTAGAGTATGATGATATAATTGATGATTTTGTTTCAAAAAATGCTAGAAGACAATTTCTTAACTATTGAAATTTTAAGGAGCTTTACTAGAAATAGTTGTATATGATTATATTTTTTATTATCGGGATTTAGGTACTATGTCTCCCCTTTATATATTTTCTCAAGTAATATAATTTGGGCGTGAGAGCCTAGCCCCCAGCTTCGCTTGGGATCCAGCCCTCGTTAAATATTATTTTTTTTAAACATATGTTTTCGTAATAAAAATGACACATTTTGAGCTTTCGCACCGGGCACCAAAAAATTCAGGACCGGCCCTGGATGGTGTAGGGTTCATGATCTCACATTGAGGTCTTGAGTTCGAATCCAAGGAATGTGTTTCTTATAAGAGTCTGGGACAGCCGAGGGTTTTACCTGCTCCACTTAAGACCAAAAAGAGTGATTTGGCGGTGAGGTTTTCAACGATTTATTGTCAAAAAATATGGATATGAAATTTAATACACCTAAATCCATTTTTTTTTTACCTTATATATAAAATTCCGGATCATATTATATTTATATATTTTTGATAAAATTGTAGATCTAAGTATTCAGAATTCAAATTCCCTTAAATTCGAATCAAGCTCTATATGGATTTAAAAATCTCACACCTTTAAATCCAAATTTTATAGATATAGATATTTTTACTATCCCTAATAAATCCAAAAGCATTTTAACTTAAAAACGCGCATTATTAAACATTAGTGCTCAAATCCCATTACAAAAACATAATCAAGTTAAGCAATGATTTCTTAAAAATAAGAAATTTTCTTTTGACTAGGTTGCCAAAGATTAAAATACAAGCATTTTTTAGTCGATGAGTTTGAGATTATGCTTTCTCGATGATAAACAAACTGCCTCCAAAGTCAAAAGGAGATCGAGAAAACATCCCAACATGTTCCTTCATGAAACAGATAAAGCAACAAAGGAGGAGGAAATAAATTAAAATTTGGAAGTGGATGTGTAATAATTTTGCTTTATTTTTTTTTAAGGTAATTGAGAACTTATTTTGTCAACGATATTTGTGCACTCAAGCTTTGCACTCCGAGGATTGCTTGGCATTTCGATGTTTCATTGCAGTAGTGTTTGACAAATTTAGAGGCCACTTGCCTTAAATAATGAAGATCAGAGACTGTTGGTTTTTCATGCCAATGCGAGCTTTGCTGGTTTCCGAACTCAATAATGTGTAGCTTTCACTTTGTGAAAAGAATGGATCGTTGCAGTCTCCAATACATATCATATCTCCACCGCTCCTATATCAATAGAAAAGACAGATATTGAAACATCATTTTTACTTGATGGTCAATGACGAACACTAAAAAGTGTACATTTATTAAAAGAAAAATTAATTATTTTATATTTATAGTTTCATCAATCTATTTAATTTAGCATATTTATAAAATAATAATTTAATTTATATTTTATATATTTTTAGGTGAAATAATATTTTGGATGCATAGCTAAAAAATGGATGTGATATTTGGATTTTGAAGGCCAAAAATTTGAAAGAGCGTTCTAACAATGTACAAATTCGAAAATCCCAGTACTATATAATATTCGTATTTTGGCCATAACTTTTTACTCCGATATCGGATTGAGGCGATTCCAGTTCCAGATGAAAGAAGACTAAAAAAACCTACAACTTTGCAGTTGGTAAGATTTTCTAATTCTGAAATTTTCAAGGCAGAAAATGATGAAAAATCCAAAATGTGTTTTATGTAATTATTAAAGTCAAATTAACCCAAAAAAAAAAAAATTGGATGTTGCCAATCCACCTTTTAGTGGATTGTCAACACCCTCCACTAAACATGCTTGCATGTTTCATGTTTGGTGGAGTGATTGCAATTGCAAATTGCATTTGCAATTTGCAATTACAATGGCAGAAATGTTGAGCACCTCAATTTAGTCAGTCTGATTTCCACAATTCTCTTTGAAAATTTGTGGAGTTTCAGCTCTTGTGTGTTTTATTTTTTTAAAGTTTTCTTGTATTTTCTTTTTCTTTCGTTAATAAAAATTATGTATGTTTTTATTCAAATTATGAGTAGCTAATTTCTTTTTGTTTGGGTAAAATGTGAAGATTTTAAAATGAAAATATAGATTAATCTCACTTATATTATAATATATAAATTATAATCTAATGATTAATACTTAATTTAAATTTGGATTAATTATTGACAAACTTTGTTACCGCCTACATGACTAATTTTATTTATTTGGCATAATTGAGTACTCAATTGGACTTATTATAGATAAAAAAGTTATTATCATCTTTATGGCTGGTTTTATATGTTTTAGCATAATTAATTACTGAAATAAATTAGTGGGTAATAATGATAATTTATATATTATAAAAAAGTGAGATTTCAAAATTTGAAATATTAAAAGTGGATCCCCCTATCCCAGTATTTTATTTTATTGTTGCATTTTAATTTAAAATTCTCCTATCACTTCAAACAAATCAAGCATATTTTTTTACTCAAATTGTTATTTTATTTTACTAAATCTATTTCCTATGGGTCGATCATGGACTTACAAGATTATTTTATTACTTCGACACTCTTATACTTGAGAGTAAAGAATCACTTTTTAAGCGTGTCAAGTTTTTGGCGCCGTTGTCGGAGAATATAATTTAGTATAAAGAATAATAATTTAACATCTTTGTATATTTTTTTTCTTTTCTTATCTTTTTTATTTTGTATTTATTTTATTTGTATTTTATGTATCTCATTTTTAACACTACATTTGTATTTTTTTGGTCATTTATTTTAACTTTTTATTTCGTTCACTTGTTTATTATTTTTTCTTTTTGTAAGTATTTCATTTGTATTTTTAAATTTTAGCAAATAGTCTGCATTTAGGTTGCATGAGACATTTGTCTCGATCATCTATCGGTAGATTAAATAGAGGTCTCAATCATCTTCATCTTCAGTGAAAATGGTCGAGAGCCAAAATGAAAATCCACCAGCCTGAGTTGAAAACCCAATGATCAAGAAGAAAATGAGTCTCAGCATGACGATCTT
The DNA here is from genome assembly GCA_019454045.1 of Zanthoxylum bungeanum. NCBI lineage: Eukaryota > Viridiplantae > Streptophyta > Magnoliopsida > Sapindales > Rutaceae > Zanthoxylum > Zanthoxylum bungeanum. Next base: position 4,970 of record SKCR01032429.1, read on the forward strand.
AATCATCCTTGGACACTCAGACAATTCATGAATCCCGCTAGGACAGAATCACCATCTTATATTATTTTTTCCCCAAATACAGCACATTTCAATTTTAAGCCAGATGTCATCCAACTTTACCCACATTCCATGGTCTATAATAAGAAAATCCTTATCAGCAATTAAGGGAATTTGAAGAGGTATGTAACACATGCACAGACCAAAATTATAACATAAATATAATTCAATTAATGTTTTTGTTTTTTTTATTTTCTTCCAAGGATAAAGCTAAAATTTGGGTGTAGATATTCAGACCAGGATCCATCCGAACATGGGGTGGTGCTATATTATTCGAACCATCTGGAATGGAAAAACAGATGGCTTGATACAATACAAAAATAATTATACCAAGAGAGATGGATGATTCTTCAAGCACTCATCAGTTTTGTAAGTCTCGTATCCTTAATCATGATACATTTTCTTTAAATTTCTGAAGAGTTAACTTATCCTTAAATTCGTAGGTTTCTCATGTTTAAGTTTGAGGGTTTCATTCAATTAGCATGATTAGGCTTAAGGTAGTAGTTATTCATGTATTTATGGGTTGTTTTTGTTGTTTAAATGGTTATGGTGGATGACTGTTTTCAGCAAGTATTTATAGAGAAGATAGACGGTTTTTATACTTGATGAAGTTTTGAATGATGTTGTGAAGTAATAGACATGTAAAATGAGAGTGGAGATGGTTAAGAATGTGTAAATGATGAAGTTTAGGCATCTAGCACACCGAGTGTTCGACAAAATGCTAAGCTCATACTAAATTAAGAATTAAGTATGTTTTCTATATTAAGAATAGTGTTTATAACGTGACAATTCTGTTGAGGGTTTCCAGACTAAATGCACTAAATGAGATGACGAGATAAGAGAGTTAGAGAGTAAAGTCAGTTCAGTCTCATTTCGGACAGGCTATGCTTGGCTGTTTATAACATGCGATTTATAAGTCCGAATGATGAACCGTGAAATTCTGAGAAAACTAGATACATAGGGGAGTAACATATCCAAATTTCAGAATTTTTGGACTTAATATGAGGCCGTACCGAATTTTTAAAGTTGGGAACCTGCTGCCCCTGTGCCCATTTTTTTTAGTTGAACAACCCTTGAATTTTAGCTTATAACTTGAGTGTCTGAAGTCAAAATTGAGATCCGTAAAAACCAACATAAACTAGACACATTAAGGACCGTTGTATTAAAATGTCGGCCATAGATTCATTCCCAATTAATTTTGGCGAAATTTCAAAGTTTGTCTACAAATAGTAAATTTCTGACAGTTAGAATGAATTAAGTTTTTGCTACCTAATTTGCACAACTCCAAATCTAAGCCTGTAAAATTCATAGATTCCATAGATATATCAAACACTCCAGTATAATAAGTGTACATGCATTTTATATTCTTTCATATGATATGAAAATATTCTGAGTTATAAAGAATGAAAACTAATGTTGTTTTGACTGTAGATTGAAGCCAGAACACTCGAAGGTCACTCATGCTGTGTACCATCCCTGATTTATGATAGCACAGTGAATGGATACTTGTATTTTATCTGGGAGTATTTCTTTCATAATTTTTAATTATGTTTTTAGATTACAATTTTGCGAATCTTGATTTGATAAATTTATATATGAAATTGTTGAATTAAAGTGAATTGGATTTGAACTTGGTTTCAGATTAATTGCTTTGATGATGAAAATGATTTCAAGTATATGATTTCATAATTTTGGAGGCATGGGGGAAAAGCCCACCTCAGATGTAACTTGATACAGATATTGAATTGACAGATATGGAATTGACAGATATGGTATTGATGGGTATCGATATTGATACCGAATATAGACATGTGCACACGGGATACAGGACCAGAGATGACAAATGCCTCTAGATCCTGGGAATTGGGCTAGGGGGACTGTGAGTACAACGCCCATAGACCCGGATTTCAGAGACAGGTTGGTGGCACTGATAACACCATTGTTTACTGGTTTAGTGGCTTGAGGGACTGTGCGTACAACGTCCCAAGACAACGGGATTATTGTACATGATGACCGATGATATTCTTACAGATGATTTTACATTTATTTTGTGAATGATTTTCACAAAGGTTTTGAAAAGAAAAATCCTTACTTATATCTTATGGATTCAGAGACAGACTTTTGGGACATGATTCTTTAAAGAGAATTGTTTATTAAAGGAGTTCTCAGAGAACTCACGATTTAGAGAAATCCCATAAAATATTTCATAGCATAAGAGACTATTTCTTGAAATGATTTTGGTTTTAGAACCATGGATTTTTATAAAGTATTTCAGTTTTGTTTTGAACTATCTACTCACTAGGTCGTTCAAACAACCTAACCCCCCACTCCCAGTGTTTTTGTTTTGCAGGATCTCCCAGAGGACAAGCTCGAGCGGACATATACTGTTGGCAGTCACTTGGGTGTTGAGTCCACCGGATTGAGTCCAGAAGTCAGCATAGTCCATGTCAAGGAAATAATACATGACATACATTGCATAGTTTCAGTCATTGAGTGTGTCAAACATTATATTTGTAATGTAAAGTACATTTAAGTTCATTGTATGGAAACCTGAGATGTATTCCTTTGAGTATTGAGTTCAGCATTGAACCAATTGCATAAACTTATGTTGGAATGAGTATGACAGTATTGATCAGTCAGATTGGTATGAGGCTCATGGGGATAGTACGACCTATTCCTTGCCGGTAACATCTCCCGGATTGAGGATGTTACAGAAATCAAACTTATTTAAAAATACTTTTTTTTTTACAAACTCATGCTCTACTGTTTTACTCGAATAATTACTGCTTACTAAGGCGAGATGTCCAGTTACTATGTAAAACTTGATTATTAGCATTTTTTTTAACTAACTCAAGCTCTACCGTTTTACGTGAACAATCATTGCTTGCTAAGGCAAGGTGTCCGATTACTAAGTAAAAGCATGATTAGTTTTTTGAATAAAAACACAAACTTTACTGTCTTTAGGTGTTACCTCCAATAAATTAGAGAACTGAATATTACAAAATTTTCACTTACAACCCATGTTCATATGTTATCGTATATGTTGATAATATCTGTCAAATGAGTATATAAAGATAAGATTTAATCAATAATATGGAGTATTCACAAATTTAAATGATTCAAAATGAAAGAAACAAAAATAAATTGTTACGAATTAAATTGAGATACGCCTCAGGGGCGAAAATTCCTTACACTGTCATCTCCAAACAATAATTTCACTTGGTTAGTTAAAATTTGTTGTTAGTTTGAGAGTCACTGGCCCAAAGCTCGTTACATGGGTTGAAGAGAAAGCTTGAGGAAATCAGACATTTATTCCTTTTAATATATGATATCCGAGAAATTAAGTCTGTATGGGAGTCACTGGCCCAAAGCTCGTTATAATGATTGAAGATGTATTTTTATTTTTATTTCAAAAAAACCAAAAAAAAAATATTTTTATATATAAATAAATTACCAATGCCAAAATGTGTAAATTCTGATATAACTTTAGGACAAAAATATTAATCTCTTTTCAACTAGACCTGTGAATATTGTGGGCATAATGAATTGATTGATACTTTTTTTTTTTTTTTAAATATGTGTATGGAAGAATGATATAATAAATAAAAGAGAATTTACTTATTTGATTATTTAGAAAGAAAGAAAATATTTATTAATTTGGATAAGATTTTTTCTTTAAGTTTTCGCTTAAAATTACTAGAGATTAGTAATAAGCTGGTTGGAGGGTGTGACGAACATTAAAAGTGTATATTTATTAAAAGAAAAATTAATCATTTTACATTATAGTTTCATTAATCCCCTTAATTTAGCATGTTTGTAAAATAATAATTAAATTTATATTTTATATATTTTTAGGTGAAATAATAATTTGGATGCATAACTAAAAAATGGACGTGACATTTGGATTTTGAAGGCCAAAATCTTAAAAGGACGTTGTAACAGTATACAAATTCGGAAATTCTAGCGCTGCGTAATATTTGTATTTTGGCCATAACCTTTTACTCATATATCGGATTAAGGCTATTCTAGTTCCAGATGAAAAAAGACTTAAAAATCTACAACTTTATTTTTGAAAATATTTTCTAATTCTGATGTTCTCAAGGCTGAAAATGATGAAAAATCTAAAGTGTGTTATATGTAATTATTAAAGTCAAATAAAAAAAAATTGGATGTTGCCAATCCACCTTGTATGTTTGGTGGAGTGAATGCATTTGCAATTTACAATTTGCAATTACAATGGCCGATGTGCAAGCACCTCAGTTTAGTCAGTCTGATCTCCACAATTCTCTTTGAAAATTTGTGGAGTTTCAGCTTTTGTGTGTTTTATTTTTTTTAAAACTTTCTTGTATTTTCTTTTTCTTTCAATAATAAAAATTATGTGTGTTTTTATTCAAATTATGAGTACCTATTTTTTTTTCATGGGGTAAAAGGTGAAGCTTTTAAAATGAAAATATAGATTAATCTCACTTATATTATAATATATAAAATTATAATATAATGATTAATACTTAATTTAAATCTGGATTAATTATTGACAAGCTTTGTTATTGCCTCCATGGCTGGTTTTATTTATTTGGCATAATTGAGTCCTTAATTGGATTTGTTATAGACAAACATCATCACTGTCTTTATGACTGATTTTATATGTTTTGGCATAATTAATTCATGAAATAAATTAATTGAGTAATAATGACAATTTATATATTATAAAAAGTTAGATTTCTAAATTTGAAAGATTAAAAATGGATCCCCTAATCCCAGTATTTTATTTTATCGTTGTAGTCCAATTTAAAATTCTCCGATCACTTCAAATAAATCAAGCCTTTTTATTTTTACTCAAATTATTATTTTATTTTACTAAATCTATTCATATGGATCGACCCCGGAATTACCGGGTTATTTTATTGCTTCACATTCTTATACTTGAGAGTAAAGAACTACTTTTTAAGTGTGTCAGTCAATGCTAAAAGAATATAACAAAAGTGTAAATACAACTGGAGCCAGCATTAGGCGAACCTTTAAAAATGAGGTCATAAATTAAGTCAAAGTTATTAATTAATAATAAAATCTAAAAAAAAAATTAGAACTTAATTTTTTTTTTGTTCAATTGTTTCACTAATCTTTCTTGCCATACTTCTGTCTTCTCTTATTTTTCCTCACTATAGGTGCTCAATTATTAATCTACTTGTATATGCCACGTGTCGCGTTATAAAAGAAACTTTCCCGGTAAGTTTCTCATAATAGAATTGTGCTTGTAGTGTAAAGTGATGAAATTGGTGCTTGGAGTGCAAATCTGATTTGTACATTTTGTTATTTATTAATAAAATAACTATATTTTTCATTTCATACATTATTAATGGTATTGTCATTATGCATATTAGATTGATGTATAGATACGCTAAGAATGACATCGACCTTAGAATAGTCTTGACACTAGGTGTAAACTATTCTTAAAGTAAATATTCATAGCCCTTGATTTTGGAATACTGTCGAATTCCTATAAACCAGAAGACTAGCACATGTCGTATATTGGAATTAGAGTTCCAATGATTTAACCCGATGTACCATGAGTTTTGGAAACTCGTATAGACATGAGGATATTCGTTGAAGCAAATACTGAATGACTCATAGGTGATTCCTAATAGTTGGAAGTACACACAAGCGTCAATAGGAATCTCCTCAAGTCGAGTAGCATATGTAATCCTTTGACTATATGATAACATTGATTTTGTGTGAGATCCTCCATACTTTGATGCTATGTATGTCAGAAACCTTTCATGGTTTGACCTCTAGATATTCGTCGGGTATGGACCGATGCACTCAGTAATTAAGTGCAAAGCAAGATTGGATTTGTCAGCCCGTATGTATACCATAAGGGATTTAGGTATCCATGTGAGTAAAGTCACGATTCTTAAATCTTTGGCCAAAGTCGATCACCTAGGGTGGATCACATCAGTTATGAAGAATCGTAGACATGTCGACATGAGATGCACGTCTCAGAAACTTGATAGTATATTCTATGTTTCCTGAGCACAACTCGGATACCCTACGACGAAGGGATTATTAAACATATGTGATGACCTCGACTTGTATATTAGCTACGCTTATATGACAAACGTGTCTGAACTTAGAGAGCCCCAATATGATGTGTACTCGTTGAGCAATTGAGTAGCCGATTAATTTTGATAAAAGATAATATTCGATATTATAATTATCAACTAAGATAATCAAGTGTTATTGGATAATATTGATTATTTACTTTGACCTAATTGGATTAATTGGATTGATTCAATAATTACACAAAGGTTTAATTGTAAAATCATAATTATCTATACCATTTGAGGTTATTATGGTAATTAGAACTATGTAATAATATGTGGTTTTATCTTGATTTAATTGGATTAAATCAAAGTGGAAAATATTTAACTAATCTATTTTCTAATCCTTGGTTTGATTTAATTGGATTAAATCAAAGTGGGAGACAATGGAGATTAGTCACACCTAATTATACATATTTGGACAAATTGGATTAAGCCTACTTAATCAACTTTTATTAATTTAAAATTATCTATGTTTTGCTATAAATAGCAAGCTTAAGGAAGGTTTTAATTACAAGAACAATTATAAATACAAGTAAATTCTTAGAGAAATTAGCCTAAGTTAGAGAAGTGTTTAGAGAAGCTTGTGAGGTCTCTACAAAATTTCATCTAGGAGAAATCAAGATTGGATCTTGAAATGAAGCTTGCTAGCATTGGAAATCAAGATTGGATCTTGAAGTCAAGTTTGCACAGCTTGGAGGTTCTTTAACCATTTCAACAAAGAAAAGTAGATATGATCTTGCATCAAGCTTGCTAGGTAAGTTTGAACTTCTCTTAAGTTATGAATTATGTATTAGATGCATGCTCATATAGCTTAATGTTGAAATAAGACTAATAAATTATGTTAGGATGCTTTGGAAGTATAAACACAATATGCTTGTAATTGGGTCAAAATATTTATGTTAGATATAAACATAAAATTAGAGTTTGGAACTCTAGATTAAAGCTTAGAGCTATGACTACCATTCTAGAATCACTTGACCATCTTTTGGTGACCTAGAACTGTTCACGAGACATTTCTTATTGAGATTCTAATTTGGTTTGTGTATTGGATTCAAAATTTATGCAAGTGCATATTTAGAATAAATTTATATTTTTGTAAAAATATTTGATATTTTGAAAAACTTGATTTTTATTCTATAACATGTGTTGATGTTGATTTTGAAATTAAAAATTAATTTTGGGTGTTTTGAAGTATTTAGGGAAGACCGGAAGAAATTAGGGTAAAATACCCTAATTCCTCCAGCTCACTCGAATGTGATCTGAAGGAAGAAAGAAAATTGAAATGAAAAAAAAAGACATGTATGCGTGTTGATTTTATTTTTTCTCCGTTTTTGAGTTTCGGACTTCAATTCAGCCCTGGTTTTTTTCTATACACTCGTAATGGAATATAGTATTTTATTAAATTATTTAAAATTACACTCATGCTTGATATCCATGAGTTAGACTCATTTCCGCAGCGCGAGGCACCGATCCGACCCTAAAGGTTCCACAACTGCCCCAACATAAAGTCCAATAATATCATGACAACTGTCATATGCATGTCACGTAGCGTACATCACCTCTTGTATAACATAAACAATCTTCAGGATATCACAATTCAGGAGAAGGTTCTTTTAGGTTAGGAAACACGTGACTAATGATTATCTGGGGAACTATGAATCCAAAAAATTATGATCTTAAAATTTTATGATTTCAGAAATAACTAATCCTCTAGAGTAAATATGTTACAGAATACTTAATAAGGAAATCAGAATTATCCCTTTAACCTAAAAATAAGATTCCAAAGCGTATTTAGTTGGTGGAATCAGTGACATAATTACATTCCACTTAACATAACATGCAACAACAATACATAACAGGTGCGATTAGACCTGACCACCGTTTCGGTTTCGAACTGGGACCGAACCGATCTGTTCCCGATTCCATGAGTGTGGAATCGGAACCAGACCGGTTAATTCTGGTTCAGTTTCGATTCCACACTTAAGTGGAATCGGAACCGGAATCGGAACCGAATCGATTTTTTTTTTAAATAAAAAAATTGAGATTGAAAAATTAATTTAAAATTATGAATTTGAATTTGTATAATAAACTTACATTAAGTCACAAATAAAATACTTGTCTAAAAAAATTAAAATTAAATTATTAAATTAAATAGCTTGAACTTAAATTTTTAAAAATTTAAGTTACCTATGTATCCTCCAAATATCAGAACAAATAGAAAGACGCTCTTTAATATCTCTAATTGCTTAATTCAAAATAATTTTACGATCTTTGTATAATTTAAAATTTTGACGTTTTGTTGTATTTCGAGTCATTCTACAAGGAGCAGGATTTAAAGCATTTTGAACGTAATTAGTCAAAACAAGTTTTTCACCAAAACTTCAAGAAAGATGTACCATACAAGTTAATTTAGTCAATTCTTCTCTAGTTTTAGCATCAGAATATTTAAATAAATATAAAGAACTCGTACCTCTACTAGAGGATGCGTACCTGACTATTTGAGTTTATGTCGTATCAAGTACTAGCTCAACGGCATGATGTCTTTCCAGGTGCTTGTGCATATTGTTGTATCCACCCGTAAATTTATAAGAAACCCCACAATGGTTGCATACTACTCTTAGACCTTCATTTGCAATATCGAATAAATGAAAATGAATTTTGAAAACATATGAGAAACGAGACCTAACTTCTTTTCTCCGTGAACCGATACTAGGGCCGCTCTCTTGGGTTGACATATTTGAAATTGTGTTATCAGATGAGCTTGTCATTTGTTGTTTAAGAAATTTTAAAAAATTAGAGAATTGAGAATGATAAATTGTAATTGTAAATGAGAGAATTGTAGGAATTGAGAGAATTGAGAAGTGAGAAATTGGTGTGTTGAAATAATGAAAAATGACACATGTTTATAAATTTTAGAATATTTTTGTGATACCTAAAATGCCCCTAAAATTAACCGTTTTATTAATATTATTAGGGGAAATTTGGGAAATCCCCATTTTTTTTTATTAACATTGGGGTAGGGAGCCGTTGGGCTTCCTGCCCCAGCCCAACGGCTACTAGCCATTGGGCTGTCCCCAACGGCTAGTAGCCGTTGGGGATGGGTTGGAACCCTACAGTTCCAATCTAGTTCCAACTAGAATCAAACGGTTCTGGTTGGAACCGTTCCGGTTCCGGAATCGAAATCGAATTTTACCGGTTAGGTTAGGGTTCTCACCCTAACTGAACCGGTAGGGTAAGAACCCTAACCAAACCGGTAAAATCTGATTTCGATTCCGGAACTGGAACCGTCCGGTTCCAATCGATTCGGTTAGGGTTCGGAATCGGAACCTTGGCATGGAAATATAATACGTGGAAAATTATATTACTATTTAAGCTTAGTCCCTCCTAAATTAAATTCTTGTCTTTGCCCCTATATCTTAGTCATTTTTATTTAATAACTAGTTCTAATTAATATTTATTTCTCTAATTGAAAATCATCAATTTTGAGATGAAATGTAGCCGTTTTAACTGACGACAAGGAGATAATAAATAATTTTCTTACTTAATATATATCAATAATTTATGTGGAATTTATATCACATTATTATTATTGCTTATAATTATTTATATATTAAAATCATATTGTAATATCATGAATTTTCAGAATGTCCCTCAAAGGTTATCAGATCGAAGTTAAGGACTCAGAACGAAATGATATTGAAGAATAAGAATTTAAGCGATGAAAAATAGGTCAGAATGTTTTAAAGTGGAGTTTCATTGTATTCGAAAGCACATGATTTCAAGAATCGATTATGCAAATGTATATATTATATGAGGAAAGTTTTTTGTTTTGGTCATAAAAATAAAAACGAACTCCAATTGAGCTAATTTTTGAAACATGAAACTCATTTTTCTGACGAACAAATTTCATGCTTAACACTTTTTTTTTTCCCGAAATTTACGTTCGATGTGACTCAAAAATGCGAATTTTCAAAGTACTGTAGTGATATGGGACTGTTTTGTAGTTTTCATGAAATTTCCTACATATACCCTAAGTTTCCAGAAATTATGAAGTGGCACAAAATTAATCCTTTTGTTACTCTGTAGCATCTGCGACGTGAAGAGAGAAAAAGGGGTGGTTGGTAGTCGTCTGGCCACTGCCTGCGGAGAGCGACCAATCCATTGTGGTCATACTACTACTAGGAACCTGGTGGTGGCTGACGATCAACTGTTGGCCGCTTGTGGTGGTTGGAAAAGTAGAAGAAAAGGCGTGACTTTTGTATCTCGATCACGATTCATCGCTTCGTTTCATGACGCAATCTAAGCGATTGAGGTTTTATTGATCGACGCTCAATTTCACGTAAAATGAGGCAAGAACGAATGATGAACAGTGGCCCCCGAGCTCGATTTCTCCAATTTGAATGACATCGATTCCTAAGCATTCGTGGAATTTTTTGGAATCTATTGGTACCCTCGAATGCTCAGTAAGCTTTTTCGTTAAAAAATTATTATCTTGGGTGTAATTAGATACGTTACTGAATGTGTGTGGATATATGATGTATTTCTATGTGACATTGAATTGCATTAAATTGGGTTAATCATGAATGAATAGATATGATAGATGTAATAGATTGAGTTTGAACGAAATCAAAATATTCGGGCTCCGTCCATAACGAAACGAAAATTTTCCAATAAATTCCAATTTTACGTATTTCGATGCCCACATAAATGTAATTATGGATACGAGTTAGTTATAATGATATAATGATATTTAAATGATTCTTGAAAGGTTCGGAGAATTTAGGATCCTTACGTAGCGCTTTCAGAATATTTACCAAAAACACATAATTTGAGGATTTAAACTAACTGGTTGATTTAAAACAATATATAATGAAGTATTAAGGATATGAAAATAGTTTTAGGAGAAACAAGAAAGATTTGAAAGGTTCCAGATCCATTCGTAACGTTTTTAGACTTTTGGAGGATTTTATGATTTTAAGCCAGAAAGTGAATATGACGTTATTGATTTATAGTGTATGATGATATAAGAGTAATGAATTTGAAATCGTTGAAATTGGACTTGATTTGGGTGTTACCGGAAGGTCCAAACGTAATACAACGATTCTAACCGTATTTCGCCATGTATTTTGACAGATCTGACTATGATCAATAGTATTCGTAAAGCCAGGAAAGTACCTTATACAATGAGTACCTGAAAAATTATTTGTCATCAAGTTCGGATGTGTGTGTATATGTGTGAGTGTGTATATGTGTGTGTGTGTGTGTGTGTGTATATATATATGTGTGTGTGTGTGTGTGTGTGTGTGCGCGTGCGTGCGTGTGTGTGATTTCTGAAAGCATGAGTCATGAGATAAATCTGGTGCATGAGTAAGAGTTATGAGTTTCCAGTGATGATATACATAAGTTTCTGATATGAGAAGTAAATGATGTTGACAACTTTTTTTCATTCTAAAGGGGATATAAGAATTCAATCCTTGAGTAAACATCCTCCAATCAATGAATTTTTTTGGTTAGTTGGGAATCAAAGCAAACTTAGCAAGCATAAAAAATCACAGCGGAAATAAGAGATTAACGTAGTTCGACGGAGGGTGGCTCAAACTTATGTCTAAAGGAGTAAAGAGGGGAAATTTTATTACTTGCTCGGGTCAAACCGACCAGCTTTCTCTCTCACTAAGCTTTTATAGCTCTCTTTTACAAGTGGTGAAAACATAAAAATTTCTAACTAAAATAGCCAACCCTTGAATCCGAATCTTCAATTCCATTATATAGGCTCACAAATCCATTGTTCCACCAACTCATGACATCAGTCATGCTATCATCGCCCATGTTTTTTCCCTAATCACTCTACAAACAGTACCTTTGATATCAAACTTAACCACCATCTGCCAGCAGAAGGCCATCATTCCCAACTTTTGTCTACTGTTACATATTCTGCCAACATAATAACCCATAACTCAACCATTCTAGCACTGTTTAGTCTGTAAGAGTCTCTTCCTAAGAAGCCGCTGGCTTGCTCCTATCACATTAATCTTCTAGAAGCACAAACGTCCAAGTAGGGCATAAATCATATGTTATCGAGTACAAGATATCTTATAGTCTCAACTCCGATTCTCTAGTCGGTGTGCCGAGGTAAATGATGCTTTCTCCTCTCTACCAACATGAATAGGTCGGGTCGGTAACCTTTATACCATCTTGGGTCGGCTTCCACAAATGCTCAAATACTACCGAATCTGGTATCTTTTCTTTAGATCGGGTCAGTATCCCAACATATCCTCCAATTGGTTCTTCCCTCATATGTTCTTTTTCACGATGGGCTCAGGCTACTCTGCCCGACCTCTTCCCTCATCTGTCTAGTGGAAACCTCATTCTACCATTCATCGGGACCTGAACTTCCTCGAGGTGAAAAACTACCATCAACATATGTCCCAAAGTTTTCGGTATTAATAGGTTAGTGATTTGATGCTGGGAACTATAATAAAGATGTAGATTGCTCCTATGTCATCGAGTCGCAATTCACAAATATCCATACTGTCACGTCCTTTGGGTCAGGAAGGCACACGTATCACCAAAGGTTCTTTTTTTTTTTTTTATTATTCTAATGATTTCCTTTTCATTGCCAATTGAAGAGTCATTCTAGGGTTTCTGAATCGCCTCTAAGAAGATGTGAAGCCTTAATAGTCTTCCTTAAATGCCCATCACGTCTATCAGGGCTTCTTTTTGCTTTGACTTCTCGAGAAGCCAGGTGTCACACATCAATGGCTTGTTTGCCAAAACCTAGGATAGATATGCCCAACGGAAATATTGGTTTCAATATGCACCCTTCGTTTGAATTTAACGGATGTGATCCTCCTTACATGTGTTGCTGATCCCGTGCACTTGCTTCAATCTGACGGCCAAGTCCAGCCTAAGTAGCCTATTTAAAGGCTGTCGTTGTTCATATTCCAACTTTTACATCTTCTCAAAGCATTCTCAAAGCTTCACGCCTCCTTTGCAACTCAGTCTTCAAAAATATTCAAGCAACCTTTGTTACCATCTTTTATCTTCTGCAAGTAAGTTTCCCCACCAGTTTCCTCATTCATTTTTTATGTTTGTTGTTTGTGATAATAAAAGTGACATGCTTTATGCTATTTGCTTGTTGTTATAGGTTTCTTTGTGCGTTTATGGCGGTATGAGGGGGTGGGTTCACTTGGTGTTGATGTGCTTCTATTTTGTGTGTACGTTTAGGTGTGTTTTTCAGAGTTTTCTATAAGGGATATGAAGTATGTGTTTCTGAGGTTTTTGTGAGTGTGTTTGCCTTGTACAAGCTTTTCATTTTCATGTTTTGCCATTTTTATAGTGCTTATAGCTTTTTTTAGGGTTAATCTCTTGGTGGGGATGATGACACAGTAGACTCTAGCTTCCACATATACAGCTCCACTAACCATAGAATTATATTTTAGAACCAAGTATTTTGAATTAACCTCCCTCATTAGGTCTTGTCTTGGCAGAAATGTCAGACTCGAGATCTTCTTCTCCAATTCCCCTCAACGTTCTGCCTCCCACCGTGGAGTCCACACTTAGGGAATAGACAGTCAACATACACAGCTCAGGGTCAGTGAGCCCCGACGACTACACACAACAACAAACATTTATAAAGAGGAAAATCAATCTTACCACTGACGGGTACCCCAACCCGAGACTAGTCACTCCGGGCTTGATTTTGTAAACTGGACATGGATTGGGCTTCAACAATAACCAAGGCTGGCCTAGTACAATTGAGGGAACGATTCAACATCCATGAGGCCATCCCACTGAGTGTCCCAAAGGAATGGGATCAAACGAGTCGTCCATGCGACGATCAAGGGCACTCTATACGAATTTTTTTGACTTGGGGTTGAGTCTGCCCATGCAGAGGTACTTTGCAAAAATACTAGCAGCATTGAATCTTGCTCCATGCCAATTGAATCTGAATGGGTGGAGGGTGCTGGCGTCCTGTATGTGATATGGAGTAGAACTGAGCTGGGAGAGCCATATGTCCCCGAACTGAAGAGGCTGTATAAAATGAATGCTAATCCAAAAGAATACAAGGGTTGGTATTACCTCTCGACCTATGTCGGGGCGCCTTACATCATCTCAAATCTCCCGGCCACTAACAAGATATTTAAAGACAAATGGTTCTGGGCTAGGGGTTATAGGGAAGGCATCAACGAGATGACGGATAGCGCATCACGGTTCCCCACATCTTGTGCATTGGAGGTAATGACCCATTCTCTAAACTCTCTTTGACCAATTCAACATTCTACTAACTTACGAGCTTTTTTGCAGCTTGTTGGGGTGATTTCCTAAAAGTCCATCACTAGACCTGGCCTAGGGTAAAGAAGACGTTTGAATTCAGAGGCCATTATATGGAACTCGTAAACTCTTATGCTTTTTCCATCGGGCCTCACCCCGAGCACTCCACCACCCCAGTCCAGACAGACTGATAATTTCTAACTGACCCATTGACTTCATGCTTCATGTCTTGTCATTTTCTTTTAGTTGTTTTGAGTCTCATCCTAATTTTCTTCTTGTTTTTTCCATTTATTCTCTTGTTCATAGGTATATTTGGATTTAAAAGCCTAATACAAATTATTGAGAGGCCATGCAAGCTACCCGGGGCGGGTCCAGTAACGCCCGTCCCTAGGTCACTACTTCAATCCCACTAGAAGCAAGGCGAAAAACAACACAAGCAATTGCTCCATCCCTCAGGCCCTCAAGTGCCCCTCAAACTAGCTACGCACCGACCCATACACCTCAAGCTTCGAGCATCCCCTAGCAAACCCAAACTACAAACATTTCCTCTCGACCCTCTGACCGGCGTAATCACACGCGTTATAATGCAAGCGCACGTATCGTTCAAGTAGTATAAAAATATCGATACTATGATGACTTAATTCCTATTGTTGTTATTAATTGTTGATATTATTTATTTACATGTATCTAATTAAAGGAAAAAAGGAATGATTGCTTTTGGTTGGTTGAATATGGATTTTGCTGAACAAATAAATAAATAAAAATACAAAAGAAAATACTAAGAAAATAAACAAAAGACATAAAAATCTAGTGTTGTGATTCCACATAATACTATTTTAATGATGAATTGATTCTCTTATATATGTGTAATAAATTAGTTTGCTAACCTGGAACACGAGATATGAAAAAGCCTCTTCCGATGGTCAGATGCAAATACCCAAAATAATCCAATTAATCATATTCTTATGTTATTCAAGTTACCTGAATTCATTAAGTTCAAGTTCTAATTATGGCTACCCCCGCTCGACATGTATATTCCTATCCTGTAAGGAAATCTTTTAAATGGTTATCTATCATCAAGGAAGATCGTGAGCTATTGAATCTAAGGTTGAAACCTAAAATCCCTTTTCCAAGTTCATTTTGAGTTTACCACATCAATCTTATTGGTGATCAGGCAATAAGAAGCATTAAGCTTAAGATTTAATAAACAAACTAAAGTATTACCCATTATATAATTAAATCAATATTAAGCATGCGAATATTATGTTTCATCACTTCCCTAGAATAAAAAGACAATGCTAGGGTTAGGGGATCCACTTTTACTATTTCTAATTTAGAAATCTCCCTTATTATAATATAGAAATTATCAATGATTTTACCAATTGACCATATAGGCCTTATTCTGATTAAGTCAGATTTTCAATTAAGTCCAACCAACCATAAAGGCAGTGTTATTATTTGTCCATAAACCAGCCATATAGGTGGTAATCGTCTATCACATAAAGATCGGCTATATAGGCGGTGTCACATCATGTCAAATAAATAAAACCGCTCTAAGGTGGTAATCCTTTAATTTAAATTATGATTTTCATATTATAATTAAGGGAGATTGATCTAAACTAAAATAATAAAAGCTTCACCTTTCTGTAGGCATTGCATTTTTGCATGTGAAACCCGATGATGAGTCTCATTTGGAGGCACTACATTTTTTAGTCATGAAAACCGCGGGAAACGGATATCGGAAGGGGAATTCAGAATAAAGAAGGTTCACTGTTTTCGTTCGTGCTGCGTTCGTGTAGGCGTTCGAACGGAAGGCAGATTTCGGGCGTTCGTGTGTCACGTTCGATCAGGCGTTCGAACGGTGTGTCGGTAATTCTGGTTTTGCTGCTAGCCTCACACCCCAGCCCATTTAGCCCCCAAAGCCCATAAAACACATCCCAAATTAAATTAAATAAATATTAATTAAACATTAACTAAGAATAATAATAATTAATTAAGTAAGATATTTACCAAACATAAATAAACAATACCAACTTAAACTAAAACATGCCTAAAATAAACAAATCACATTAAATCAAAATATAATCATGCCTAATTAAAATCAATCAACCAATTATATTCCCAATCTAATAAGACTATTCCCAAACTTAAAATATTGTATGCCTAATTAAGCCAATAAATATTTGACTTCCTAATTCAATAAGATATCCACCAATTTGGATTAGTTGACTTCCTAATTTAAAATATTTGTCCCCCCAATCAATCAAATCCTTTCCTTGTTTAAAACCAAATCATATCCTAATTAAATGCACAAAATCCCTTCCCTTGTCAACCTTAACCCTTCCTATATAAACCACTCTTCACCAAACCTTTTAGCTTCTTGGAGACACACACCTAAGACAACCTAAGACGCCCAAGCCTAGCTCTCCAATCTCGGTAGCCCACGCCCAAGACCCCCCCACTCTCTCATCTCACACAAAAATCACAAGCAAGACACAACCTTGGAGACACACA
>SKCR01032430.1:0-21571 GCA_019454045.1 Zanthoxylum bungeanum
TCATGCTTGTGGTTATCATGGACGTGAGTTTCATGGTGGTTAGGGACTGATCTTGGTTGGGTTTTGTTCCTACAAAATCAGTATTCAAAGTTCTTGGGGTTTTGAGAAAGATGCTTGGGGTTTGCTTGGTTTCCAACCCAAATGAGTTCTTGTCATTTGGTATCATGAGCTTAGGGTTCCGAGGTCTGATTTCCTATCATTTGTGTTGTTTAATCTTGTATTCATCTTTAATCAAGGTTTTACTTCCACCTTGATTCGGCCATTGTTGGATCTTGTTGTTTCTTGCTGATTCTTGTTGATTTGTGATCAAAATATCATGAATAACATTCTGCCTTGAGTGTTTTTTGATTGATCATGAGTATTTCTTTGAGTTAAGCTTTGGCTACTTAGGTCAAATTGGGGCTTTTGTGTTCTTTGCGTGAATCAAGTGTTTAGTTGTTAATTGTATGTTACTAGGACGTGTTTAACATTGTTATTAAGTTATTAGTGTCAAAAATCCAAAAAAAAAAAGAATCAGATCAGATTCGACCTAGTGAGATTTATTGATATATCTTGTCTTGCTATTGTTGAATACATGCAATTAGTGTTGTTTCCATAGGTATTATTCATATCAACTTTGCAAAAAAATCAGAATTGACATCATTCATCTTGGTATTACGTGAGCTTACTTTTTGCATTCTGTGAAGTTAGCACAATCTTGTGAGTTTGAGTGAAAAGAAAGAAAGATTGAGTGCATTATTGATGAATGTGAATGTGTAATTGATGAAACAAATCTGAATGCACCAAATTTGGTGATTGGAGTGAGTTGTATCATTGTTATCTTGCTGATTTGTGTTGTTAATGTTGAAGAATCAAGTGAAGCAAGGTTGAGTGCAACAAATTTGCACTAAATTCGTGTGTATCCAAGCAAGTATCACTTGCCACCACTTGAAATATTGTTATTATAAGTGAAGAGGCAATAAATTCATCATTAGCTTGACATGGGAACTTGTGTGTAATCATTTGTTTTTAAGGTGCTTGAAGAGGCAAGTAGCTGCATCACCTAGTTGCTTGCAAAAACTATTTACTTAGCTTGTAATTTGACTTGGCTGAATTGGAAATTGAGTTAGTTACATTGTAACTAGATCATTTATACTCATTTGCAAGTTGAAAGGTAGACATTACCACATTGCCGAATTGATTATATGAGTTACACTGTCATTTGAGTTGTATTTACTGTATTGCAAGTGCTAAGGATATAACTTGAAAATTACCGAATGTGGTTATCTTGTTATTTGCATTGTATTTCATTTGCTTTGTATACACTTTGAGTGTGAGAGACAAAAGAAAAGAGTGAAAAAAAAAGAGTTAAAAAAAGATGAAAAAAGAAAAGAAAAGAAAAGAAAAGAGTGAGACAAAAACAATAGCGAGTGATCACAAGATTGGCTAAGTGTCACATTGAGTGCTTGCTTGTTTGTTTGCGCATTTAGCTAACTCGTCTTTTTTCTTATTCCGTGCACTCTAGCTTAAGTCGCTTTGATTGAGTCTTCGTGATTACTATTCTTATTCGTATTATTCCACCTGCACTATATAGATTATTGGTTCTTGTGTTTCTGCTAGCTTGTGGACTACACCTTAGTTGACCATTCTGGGAATTGAGTTGATTTGTAATTGAATTGAGGAAGAACTCAAGAGTGGTAAAAGCAGTGATTGTGAGCACAGTATCGGGTAAAAGCCAATAGAGTGCAAACACGAGTGGAGTGATATCATTCGAGTGTAAACACGTGAGATTGTGAGGATTTACATATTTGTTTTGCTTTTTATTATTTCTAATCTGTTTGTTTAGTGTTGAGATGGCAGGTCCAGGTTTAACCATTGATGATAAGATCGAGGTTTTGGATACTTTCAAAAGTGATATCCAAGATATTATGAGTGATTATAGAAGATCTTATGAGAAATGGAAAAAGACTTGGAAGGTAACTAAATATGCAGTGAATGAAGAAAGTACTCAACAACCAAAAGCTATTGAACTTGTGTGACAAGAACTCACTTGGGTTGGAAACCAAGCAAACCCCCAAGCATCTTTCTCAAAACCCCAAGAACTTTGAATACTGATTTTGTAGGAACAAAACCCAACCAAGATCAGCCCCTAACCACCATGAAACTCACGTCCATGATAACCACAAGCATGAAATCAGATTGTATTTTGCTAGCAATGGAGACGCCACTAAGTTGCCAAGCTTAGATAAGTCAATTTGAACTTGAAAAGGGGAATCCCTCCCTCAACAAGGTTTTGGCCATAGCCATGGAAAGCTCAAGCTTTTCTTTCTTTCAAAATTCTGTATATTACGTGGTTTTCCAAAAATACAAAGAAGAGTCATATAATAAGGGTTACAAAAGAGTAAAAAGGCTAAAATGACCCTAGAGCTAAAATTACCAAAAGCCCTAAGTCAAGCACCTCAACCACGACCATTAAGGTCATTTTGCACCTAAATAAACTTAAAACAAAGATTAAAGCTAATCTCACTTAAGCTAATTAAGGTGCTTACATGCTATAGTAAATTGACGTGCTTCCGGCTAAGTATAAATCTAAGATTAATTAAGCCTAATGGCATTGTCAACCATGCTAATTACATCATAAATAAAGTCAAAATGTCGAGCACAAATGACAAAAATGCCCCCATTTGGCCGAATTCAACATAGTCCCAAAATGGGGTGAAATCGGTCAGAAGGGTGCTGGTGCTGAAGCTGCTCTGCTATGCTTCAGTCTGAGCTGATCTGGGTCAAATGAAATAGCTTGGGGGACCTCTCTGGTTATGTCCATATGTGTCTCTTGGTGTGCACTTGACTTGGTTGCTGCAACTGGTCACATAGCTCTGAGCTAGTCCCGCAAAGGCCTCTCTGATCTTCTTTGCTCTTTGGCGTGTGATTGGCCCTGTTGGCAACTGCATGGGTTCTTCCAAGTTGTTAGCTGCATCCTTGTAATGTCTCTGGTGTGGTTGGACTCATGTCATTCCCTCCTTGTTGAAAAGGATTCGACCTCGAATCTGAACCTGCATCAAAATGAGTTAAGTCAGAAACATTAAAAGTAGCAGAGACGTTGTACTTACCTTGCAAATCCAGCTTATATGCATTGTCATTGATCCTTTCCAAGACTTGAAAAGGTCCATCTCCTCTCGATTGTAGCTTGGATCTTTTCCTCTTGCATATAAAGCCACACCCAATTGCCGGGGTCAAACACAATGCGTTGGAAACCTATTATTCTCACCAACTCTGCCTTTCCTATCATTCATACTCCCAAGCTAATAAGAATCAAAGATAATAAATCCATAGGAGTTAAATAATTAGAATCATAATCAATCGCATAAGGCAAGTACAAACTAGAAGGATGAATGCATCTATTATATGCAAACTCTGGCCCCGCTATTGCGTCTGTGATCTTCTTAGCTCTTTGGCGTGTGATTGGGTCTGTGGCAATTGCAAAGGCTCTAATGTTCCTTGAATCATGTCATTCTCCCTCTCTTGAAATAGATTTGTCCTCGAATCCGAACCCGGATCATAGATAGTTATGACAAAATCAATTGGACGATGATATTGAAATATAAAAGAATCATACTTGACCACTTGTACCTGCGATGAAAAAGCATAAACAATAGAGAAAATGTTATGGAAAAACTTCAATTACCACATCTACTTTCTTTTCACCAGCTCTCACAGCTTCATCATCACTCATGGCCACTATCTCAACCATACTTGCAAAGAGCTCCTCACACACCTGCTCAGCTTCACTATGTTTTTCAACCTCAAAGCACATACCTCACAAGTGTTTACTCCCTCAATGCTCACGGTCTCACAAGCATTTTCACTCACCATGTCACTTATAACACAATTCACAACATTCAAGGCCTCACAAGTGTTTTCATTCGCTATGCACTCAACATCATAAGTGTTTCCCACTTCATTACACACAACTTCAATAGCTTTTGGTTGTTGAGTACTCTCTCATTCACTGCATATTTAGTTACCTTCCAAGTCTTTTTCAATTTCTCATAAGATCTTCTATAATCACTCATAATATCTTGGATATCACTTTTGAAAGTATCCAAAACCTCGATCTTATCATCAATGGTTAAACCTGGACCTGCCATCTCAACACTAAACAAACAGATTAGAAATAATAAAAAGGAAAACAAATATGTAAATCCTCACAATCTCACGTGTTTACACTCGAATGATATCACTCCACTCGTGTTTGCACTCTATTGGCTTTTACCCGATACTGTGCTCACAATCACTGCCTTTTACCACTCTTGAGTTCTTCCTCAATTCATTACAAATCAACTCAATTCCCAGAATGGTCAACTAAGGTGTAGTCCACAAGCTAGCAGAAACACAAAGAACCAATAATCTATATAGTGCAGGTGGAATAATGCGAATAAGAATAGTAATCACGAAGACTCAATCAAAGAGACTTAAGCTAGAGTGCACGGAATAAGAAAAAAGACGAGTTAGCTAAATGCGCAACAAACAAGCAAGCACTTAATGTGACACTTAGCCAATCTTGTGATCACTCGCTATTGTTTTTGTCTCACTCTTTTCTTTTCTTTTCTTTTCTTTTTTCCTTTTTTTAACTCTTTTTTTCACTCTTTTCTTTTGTCTCTCACTTTAAAAGTGTATACAAAGCAAATGAAATACAATGCAAATAACAAGATTACCACATTCGGTAATTTTCAAGTTATATCCTTAGCACTTGCAATACATGTAAATACAACTCAAATGACAGTGTAACTCATATAATCAATTCGGCAATGTGGTAATGTCTACCTTTCAACTTGCAAATGAGTATAAATGATCTAGTTACAATGTAAACTAACTCAATTTCCAATTCAGCCAAGTCAAATTACAAGCTAAGTAAATAGTTTTTGCAAGCAACTAGGTGATGAGCTACTTGCCTCTTCAAGCACCTTAAAAACAAAAATGATTACACACAAGTTCCCATGTCAAGCTAATGATGAATTTATTGCCTCTTCACTTATAATAACAATATTTCAAGAGGTGGCAAGTGATCTTGCTTGGATACACACGAATTTAGTGCAAATTTGTTGCACTCAACCTTGCTTCACTTGATTCTTCAACATTAACAACACAAATCAGCAATGATAACAATGATACAACTCACTCCAATCACCAAATTTGGTGGCATTCAGATTTGTTTCATCAATACACATTCACATTCATCAATAATGCACTCAATCTTTCTTTCTTTTCACTCAAACTCACAAGATTGTGCTAACTTCACAAGAATGCAAACAAGTAAGCTCACGTAAATACCAAGATGAATGATGTCAATTCTGATTTTTTTGCAAAGTTGATATGAATAATACCTATGGAAACA
Organism: Zanthoxylum bungeanum; assembly: GCA_019454045.1. NCBI lineage: Eukaryota > Viridiplantae > Streptophyta > Magnoliopsida > Sapindales > Rutaceae > Zanthoxylum > Zanthoxylum bungeanum. The sequence continues at coordinate 5,375 of SKCR01032430.1, forward strand.
ACACTAATTGCATGTATTCAACAATAGCAAGACAAGATATATCAATAAATCTCACTAGGTCGAATCTGATCTGATTCTTTTTTTTTTGGATTTTTGACACTAATAACTTAATAACAATGTTAAACACGTCCTAGTAACATACAATTAACAACTAAACACTTGATTCACGCAAAGAACACAAAAGCCCCAATTTGACCTAAGTAGCCAAAGCTTAACTCAAAGAAATACTCATGATCAATCAAAAAACACTCAAGGCAGAATGTTATTCATGGTATTTTGATCACAAATCAACAAGAAAGAATCAGCAAGAAACAACAAGATCCAACAATGGCCGAATCAAGGTGGAAGTAAAACCTTGATTAAAGATGAATACAAGATTAAACAACACAAAGGATAGGAAATCAGACCTCAGAACCCTAAGCTCATGATACCAAATGACAAGAACTCACTTGGGTTGGAAACCAAGCAAACCCCCAAGCATCTTTCTCAAAACCCCAAGAACTTTGAATATGATTTTGTAGGAACAAAACCCAACCAAGATCAGCCCCTAACCACCATGAAACTCACATCCATGATAACCACAAGCATGAAATCAGATTGTATTTTGCTAGCAATGGAGACGCCACTAAGTTTCCAAGCTTAGATAAGTCAATTTGAACTTGAAAAGGGGAATCCCTCCCTCAACAAGGTTTTGGCCATAGCCATGGAAAGCTCAAGCTTTTCTTTCTTTCAAAATTCTGTATATTACGTTGGTTTTCCAAAAAATACAAAGAAGAGTCATATAATAAGGGTTACAAAAGAGTAAAAAGGCTAAAATGACCCTAGAGCTAAAATTACCAAAAGCCCTAAGTCAAGCACCTCAACCACGACCATTAAGGTCATTTTGCACCTAAATAAACTTAACAAAGATTAGAAGCTAATCTCACTTAAGCTAATTAAGGTGCTTACATGCTATAGTAATTGACGTGCTTCCGGCTAAGTATAAATCTAAGATTAATTAAGCCTAATGGCATAGTCAACATGCTAATTACATCATAAATAAAGTCAAATGTCGAGCACAAATGACAAAAATGCCCCCATTTGGCCGAATTCAACATAGTCCCAAAATGGGGTGAAATCGGGTCAGAAGGGTGCTGGTGCTGAAGCTGCTCTGCTATGCTTCAGTCTGAGCTGATCTGGGTCAAATGAAATAGCTTGGGGGACCTCTCTGGTTATGTCCATATGTGTCTCTGGTGTGCACTTGACTTGGTTGCTCTGCAACTGGTCACATAGCTCTGAGCTAGTCCCGCAAAGGCCTCTCTGATCTTCTTTGCTCTTTGGCGTGTGATTGGCCCTGTTGGCAACTGCATGGGTTCTTCCAAGTTGTTAGCTGCATCCTGTAATGTCTCTGGTGTGGTTGGACTCATGTCATTCCCTCCTTGTTGAAAAGGATTCGACCTCGAATCTGAACCTGCATCAAAATGAGTTAAGTCAGAAACATTAAAAGTAGCAGAGACGTTGTACTTACCTTGCAAATCCAGCTTATATGCATTGTCATTGATCCTTTCCAAGACTTGAAAAGGTCCATCTCCTCTCGATTGTAGCTTGGATCTTTTCCTCTTGCATATAAAGCCACACCCAATTGCCGGGGTCAAACACAATGCGTTGGAAACCTATTATTCTCACCAACTCTGCCTTTCCCTTATCATTCATACTCCCAAGCTTAATAAGAATCAAAGATAATAAATCCATAGGAGTTAAATAATTAGAATCATAATCAATCGCATAAGGCAAGTACAAACTAGAAGGATGAATGCATCTATTATATGCAAACTCTGGCCCCGCTATTGCGTCTGTGATCTTCTTAGCTCTTTGGCGTGTGATTGGGTCTGTTGGCAATTGCAAAGGCTCTAATGTTCCTTGAATCATGTCATTCTCCCTCTCTTGAAATAGATTTGTCCTCGAATCCGAACCCGGATCATAGATAGTTATGACAAAATCAATTGGACGATGATATTGAAATATAAAAGAATCATACTTGACCACTTGTACCTGCGATGAAAAAGCATAAACAATAGAGAATGTTATGGAAAAACTTCAATACCACATCTACTTTCTTTTCACCAGCTCTCACAGCTCATCATCACTCATGGCCACTATCTCAACCATACTTGCAAAGAGCTCCTCACACACCTGCTCAGCTTCACTATGTTTTCAACCTCAAAGCACACTACCTCACAAGTGTTTACTCCCTCAATGCTCACGGTCTCACAAGCATTTTCACTCACCATGTCACTTATAACACAATTCACAACATTCAAGGCCTCACAAGTGTTTTCATTCGCTATGCACTCAACATCATAAGTGTTTCCCACTTCATTACACACAACTTCAATAGCTTTTGGTTGTTGAGTACTCTCTTCATTCACTGCATATTTAGTTACCTTCCAAGTCTTTTTCAATTTCTCATAAGATCTTCTATAATCACTCATAATATCTTGGATATCACTTTTGAAAGTATCCAAAACCTCGATCTTATCATCAATGGTTAAACCTGGACCTGCCATCTCAACACTAAACAAACAGATTAGAAATAATAAAAAGGAAAACAAATATGTAAATCCTCACAATCTCACGTGTTTACACTCGAATGATATCACTCCACTCGTGTTTGCACTCTATTGGCTTTTACCCGATACTGTGCTCACAATCACTGCCTTTTACCACTCTTGAGTTCTTCCTCAATTCAATTACAAATCAACTCATTCCCAGAATGGTCAACTAAGGTGTAGTCCACAAGCTAGCAGAAACACAAAGAACCAATAATCTATATAGTGCAGGTGGAATAATGCGAATAAGAATAGTAATCACGAAGACTCAATCAAAGAGACTTAAGCTAGAGTGCACGGAATAAGAAAAAAGACGAGTTAGCTAAATGCGCAAACAAACAAGCAAGCACTTAATGTGACACTTAGCCAATCTTGTGATCACTCGCTATTGTTTTTGTCTCACTCTTTTCTTTTCTTTTCTTTTCTTTTTTCCTCTTTTTTTAACTCTTTTTTTTCACTCTTTTCTTTTGTCTCTCACTCTAAAAGTGTATACAAAGCAAATGAAATACAATGCAAATAACAAGATTACCACATTCGGTAATTTTCAAGTTATATCCTTAGCACTTGCAATACATGTAAATACAACTCAAATGACAGTGTAACTCATATAATCAATTCGGCAATGTGGTAATGTCTACCTTTCAACTTGCAAATGAGTATAAATGATCTAGTTACAATGTAACTAACTCAATTTCCAATTCAGCCAAGTCAAATTACAAGCTAAGTAAATAGTTTTTGCAAGCAACTAGGTGATGCAGCTACTTGCCTCTTCAAGCACCTTAAAAACAAATGATTACACACAAGTTCCCATGTCAAGCTAATGATGAATTTATTGCCTCTTCACTTATAATAACAATATTTCAAGAGGTGGCAAGTGATCTTGCTTGGATACACACGAATTTAGTGCAAATTTGTTGCACTCAACCTTGCTTTCACTTGATTCTTCAACATTAACAACACAAATCAGCAAGATAACAATGATACAACTCACTCCAATCACCAAATTTGGTGCATTCAGATTTGTTTCATCAATTACACATTCACATTCATCAATAATGCACTCAATCTTTTTTTTTTCACTCAAACTCACAAGATTGTGCTAACTTCACAAGAATGCAAACAAGTAAGCTCACGTAAATACCAAGATGAATGATGTCAATTCTTTTTTTTTGCAAAGTTGATATGAATAATACCTATGGAAACAACACTAATTGCATGTATTCAACAATAGCAAGACAAGATATATCAATAAATCTCACTAGGTCGAATCTGATCTGATTCTTTTTTTTTTGGATTTTTGACACTAATAACTTAATAACAATGTTAAACACGTCCTAGTAACATACAATTACAACTACTAAACACTTGATTCACGCAAAGAACACAAAAGCCCCAATTTGACCTAAGTAGCCAAAGCTTAACTCAAAGAAATACTCATGATCAATCAAAAAAAACACTCAAGGCAGAATGTTATTCATGATATTTTGATCAGAAATCAACAAGAATCAGCAAGAAACAACAAGATCCAACAATGGCCGAATCAAGGTGGAAGTAAAACCTTGATTAAAGATGAATACAAGATTAAACAACACAAAGGATAGGAAATCAGACTCAGAACCCTAAGCTCATGATACCAAATGACAAGAACTCACTTGGGTTGGAAACCAAGCAAACCCCCAAGCATCTTTCTCAAAACCCCAAGAACTTTGAATACTGATTTTGTAGGAACAAAACCCAACGAAGATCAGCCCCTAACCACCATGAAACTCACGTCCATGATAACCACAAGCATGAAATCAGATTGTATTTTGCTAGCAATGGAGACGCCACTAAGTTGCCAAGCTTAGATAAGTCAATTGAACTTGAAAAGGGGAATCCCTCCCTCAACAAGGTTTTGGCCATAGCCATGGAAAGCTCAAGCTTTTCTTTCTTTCAAAATTCTGTATATTACGTTGGTTTTCCAAAAAATACAAAGAAGAGTCATATAATAAGGGTTACAAAAGAGTAAAAAGGCTAAAATGACCCTAGAGCTAAAATTACCAAAAGCCCTAAGTCAAGCACCTCAACCACGACCATTAAGGTCATTGCACCTAAATAAACTTAAAACAAAGATTAGAAGCTAATCTCACTTAAGCTAATTAAGGTGCTTACATGCTATAGTAAATTGACGTGCTTCCGGCTAAGTATAATCTAAGATTAATTAAGCCTAATGGCATAGTCAACCATGCTAATTACATCATAAATAAAGTCAAAATGTCGAGCACAAATGACAAAAATGCCCCCATTTGGCCGAATTCAACATAGTCCCAAAATGGGGTGAAATCGGGTCAAAAGGGTGGTGCTGGGTGCTGAAGCTGCTCTGCTATGCTTCAGTCTGAGCTGATCTGGGTCAAATGAAATAGCTTGGGGGACCTCTCTGGTTATGTCCATATGTGTCTCTGGTGTGCACTTGACTTGGTTGCTGCAACTGGTCACATAGCTCTGAGCTAGTCCAGCAAAGGCCTCTCCGATCTTCTTGCTCTTTGGCGTGTGATTGGCCATGTTGGCAATGAATGGGTTCTTCCAAGTTGTTAGCTGCATCCTGTAATGTCTCTGGTGTGGTTGGACTCATGTCACAAAAGCTATTGAAGTTGTGTGTAATGAAGTGGGAACACTTATGATGTTAGTGCATAGCGAATGAAAACACTTGTGAGGCCTTGAATGTTGTGAATTGTGTTATAAGTGACATGGTGAGTGAAATTGCTTGTGAGACCGTGAGCATTGAGGGAGTAAACACTTGTGAGGTAGTGTGCTTTGAGGTTGAAAAACATAGTGAAGCTGAGCAGGTGTTGTGAGGAGGTCTTTGCAAATATGGTTGAGATAGTGGCCATGAGTGATGATGAAGCTTGTGAGAGCTGGTGAAAAGAAAGTAGATGTGGTATTGAAGTTTTTCCATAACATTTTCTCTATTGTTTATGCTTTTTCATCGCAGGTACAAGTGGTCAAGTATGATTCTTTTATATTTCAATATCATCGTCAAATTGATTTTGTTATAACTATCTATGATCCGGGTTCGGATTCGAGGACGAATCTATTTCAAGAGAGGGAGAATGACATGATTCAAGGAACATTAGAGCCTTTGCAATTGCAACAGGACCCAATCACACGCCAAAGAGCTAAGAAGATCACAGACGCAATAGCCGGGCCAGAGTTTGCATATAATAGATGCATTCATCCTTCTAGTTTTTACTTGCCTTATGAGATTGATTATGATTCTAATTCTTTACTCCTATGGATTTATTATCTTTGATTCTTATTAAGCTTGGGAGTATGAATGATAAGGGAAAGGCCAGAGTTGGTGAGAATAATAGGTTTCCAACGCATTGTGTTTGACCGCGGCAATTGGGTGTGGCTTTATATGCAAGAGGAAAAGATCCAAGCTACAATCGAGAGGAGATGGACCTTTTCAAGTCTTGGAAGGATCAATGACAATGCATATAAGCTGGATTTGCAAGGTAAGTACACACGTCTCTGCTACTTTTAATGTTTCTGACTTAACTCATTTTGATGCGGTTCAGATTCGAGGTCGAATCCTTTTCAACAAGGAGGGAATGACATGAGTCCAACCACACCAGAGACATTACAAGATGCAGCTAACAACTTGGAAGAACCCATGCAGTTGCCAACAGGGCCAATCACACGCCAAAGAGCAAAGAAGATCAGAGAGGCCTTTGCGGGACTAGCTCAGAGCTATGTGACCAGTTGCAGCAACCAAGTCAAGTGCACACCAGAGACACATATGGACATAACCAGAGAGGTCCCCAAGCTATTTCATTTGACCCAGATCAGCTCAGACTGAAGCATAGCAGAGCAGCTTCAGCACCAGCACCATTTTGACCCGATTTCACCCCATTTTGGGACTATGTTGAATTCGGCCAAATGGGGGCATTTTTGTCATTTTTGCTCGACATTTTGACTTTATTTATGATGTAATTAGCATGTTTGACTATGCCATTAGGCTTAATTATGCTTAGATTTGTACTTAGCCGGAAGCACGTCAATTTACTATAGCATGTAAGCACCTTAATTAGCTTAAGTGAGATTAGCTTCTAATCTTTGTTTTAAGTTTATTTAGGTGCAAAATGACCTTAATGGTCGTGTTGAGGTGCTTGACTTAGGGCTTTTGGTAATTTTAGCTCTGGGTCATTTTAGCCTTTTTACTCTTTTGTAACCCTTATTATATGACTCTTCTTTGTATTTTTTTGGAAAACCAACGTAATATACAGAATTTTGAAAGAGAGAAAAGCTTGAGCTTTCCATGGCTATGGCCAAAACCTTGTTGAGGGAGGGATTCCCCTTTTCAAGTTCAAATTGACTTATCTAAGCTTGGCAACTTAGTGGCGTCTCCATTGCTAGCAAAATACAATCTGATTTCATGCTTGTGGTTATCATGGACGTGAGTTTCATGGTGGTTAGGGGCTGATCTTCGTTGGGTTTTGTTCCTACAAAATCAGTATTCAAAGTTCTTGGGGTTTTGAGAAAGATGCTTGGGGTTTGCTTGGTTTCCAACCCAAGTGAGTTCTTGTCAGATGGTGTAGATGATCCATTGATCTATCGTAATACAATGGATGATTCTTATAAAGAGGAATGGCTCAAAGCCGTGAACATCAAGATAGAGTCGATGTACTCCAACTCAATCTGGGAACTTGTAGACCAACCTGATTGGGTAAAACCCATAGGTTGTAAGTGGATCTACAAGAGAAATAGGGGAGCAGATGAGAAGGTACAGACCTTCAAGGCTAGGCTAATGGCCAAGGGTTATATCCAGAAAGATGGAGTCAACTATGAGGAGACTTTCTCGCCAGTAGCCATACTTAAATCCATCCACACTCTTCTCTCTATCGTCGTATATTATGACTATGAGATTTAGCAGATGGACGTCAAAACAATATTCTTGAATGACAATCTTGATGAGTGTATCTATATAGTACAACTAGAGGGGTTCGTAGCCCATGGTAAAAAACAAAAGGTTTGCAAGCTGCAAAGGTTCATTTATGGACTAAAGTAAGCATCTCGATCTTGGAAGATAAGATTTTATTCCACGATCAAATTATAATTTTTAGCAGAACGTCGATGGACCATGTGTATACAATCGTGTCCTTGACAGAAATGCAGTTTTTGTCATTTTATATGTTGATGATATTTTACTCATTGGGGATGATGTAAAAATATCATCGGACATGAAATCATGGCTAGCTAATCGATTCCAACTAAATATTTGGAAAGGCTAGTTATGTACTTGGTATCCAGATTCTTCAGGATCGCAAGAGACGACTGTTAGATATGTCCCAAACATCCTATATCAACAAGATCCTTGTCCGATTTGGGATGTAGAATTCCAAGAAAGGTAATTTGCCTTACCGACATAGAATTCATTTGTCAAATGAACAGTCTCATAAGACACCTAAATGAGTTGAGGAAATGAGACATATCCCATATGCCTCAGCAGTTGGTAGTCTCATGTATTCTATGTTATGCATGAGACCAGACATCTTTTTTATAGTGGGAGTAGTCAGTAGGTTCTAATCTAACCCATAATTAGATCATTGGGTGGTTGTGAAACATATTCTCAAGTATCTGATGAGAACGGGAGATTACATGCTTGTATTTTCTAGTGTGGATATGATCCTCAGAGGATATAAGTACTTTGATTTTCAGACGGATGTCGATTCTAGGAAATCAACATCTAGATCAATGTTTACCCTCATATGTGGTAGGGCCATTGTGTGGAGGAGCATAAAGCAATCTTACATTGCTGACTCCACCATGGAGGCTGAGTATGTAGCAACTTCTGAAGCAGCTAAGGTGGCAGTCTGGCTCCCAAAATTCTTGGGAGATTTGGAAGTTGTTCCGGATATGGATGAACCACTAACACTTTATTGAGATAATAGTGGTGCAGTGGTGAATTCCAAATAACCAAGAAGCCACAAAAGGAGAAAGCATATAAAGAGAAAATATCATCTCATTAGGGAGATAGTGCAGAGAGAAGATGATCCATCATCAAGATTGTATCCGCAGAGAACCTAGTTGATCTGTTTATAAAGATTTTGTCGGCTAAAGTTTTTGAAGGTCACTTAGAGGGTATATGATTATGTGACATGTCCCATTTGTTCTAGTACAAGTGGGAGATTATTGGGATATATGCCCTAGAACTTCATGTAATGTAAATAGAATTATTTTTTATGAAATAACAAATGCATTATTCATATATCAAATTTTTTGATTTAAATCGCATATTGTAAATTATCTTGTTTATCTTTGATTACTTATGTGCCTTCAGACTTAGTGTATGAGTGGCATACACAAGAGGATTTAAGTCTGAAGTTAGTAATCTAAAATAGTCCATAGAGAGCAAACAATACAGGTGCTTTGTTTGTGGTTTATCTATAGCTACAGTCTATTCTATAATTGTATGGTGACATTGATCCAGGTTCGTCCATGTGGTGACATGAGAATGGAGGCACTTTATATGATGTGATCATATAGGACTGGTAGAAATGAATTTCTTATAATATCCGTTAAATAAAGAAATTCATTTCAATCTACTAGATGATCATATATGGATTTATCTGAATCCTGAGTGTACTACGAACTCATGCATGGTAGGCTATGTCTTTTGATTTACAAAGGTAAGGTCAATGTAGCAATCCCGACCAATAACTATTATGCTTTGGGGACATGATTTGGTATGTAGCTGAGGGCGTTTTACATAGACATAAAGTTCACTCATTCTTGCGAGAAGTAAATGAGTATCTTCTTTAAGGGTTGATTCGGTACTTGAACGATTGGAGCGCTCAAGTTTTTCTATTACGAATAGAAAGATTAATATTCATAATGGTTATGAATAAATCATTCCTTAGAGAATCAATGGTACTTAAGGTAAAAAAAATTAAAAGGGTATAACGGACATTATGACCCGGCTATAATTATGAGATACTCGTGAAGAGCCAATCCATATATAATGACTATATTGATGGACATCGATGTAGTTCAGCTTATATTATTTATCTACGGCAACAAGAGTGCAGTTTTCGGCTTTTAATGAATAACTTGAAGTAATAAATCAGAATATTTAATTAAAGAGTTTAATTAATATTCCAGGATTATTGGAATTTGGAACGGTAGGTCCATTGGTAAACGTACTTCTCGATACTACTGTAGCAAATTAAATATAATGGATAGTCCAATTATATACTCAAATATATATTATTATTAATGGGATTGATAATATATTTATCACATATGAGATTTGATGTTAAATTTTATATAAGTTTTAATTAAATAAATGATAATGGGATAATCATTTAATTTATTAATAAAAAATTTTAATTATTAAATTATGTTTTATAATTTAATATATCATTTTGGAAATGAATAATGTAGGAGCGAATCGGGGTTTACCGCTATACCTATGATGTTCAGCGACCACGGCAATGTTGGGCTCGCAGCCCGTAGAGAGTACGGATTAGCCCGCGGGGGACTAAATCGGAGAATGAAAGAGTCGCCACTCAGTGTGAACTGGAAAAGATTTAAGGCCGCACTCACCCCTCGCAAGGGAAGACCTCAAATCGTTGGGTTCAGAATTGTCCTGACATGAGTCCAACCACACCAGAGACATTACAGGATGCAGCTAACAACTTGGAAGAACCCATGCAGTTGCCAACAGGGCCAATCACACGCCAAATAGCAAAGAAGATCATAGAGGCCTTTGCGGGACTAGCTCAGAGCTATGTGACCAGTTGCAGCAACCAAGTCAAGTGCACACCAGAGACCATATGGACATAACCAGAGAGGTCCCCAAGCTATTTCATTGACCCAGATCAGCTCAGACTGAAGCATAGCAGAGCAGCTTCAGCACCAGCACCCTTTTGACCCGATTTCACCCCATTTTGGGACTATGTTGAATTCGGCCAAATGGGGGCATTTTTGTCATTTGTGCTCGACATTTTGACTTTATTTATGATGTAATTAGCACATGGTTGATATTATGCCATTAGGCTTAATTATGCTTAGATTTGTACTTAGCCGGAGCACGTCAATTTACTATAGCATGTAAGCACCTTAATTAGCTTAAGTGAGATTAGCTTCTAATCTTTGTTTTAAGTTTATTTAGGTGCAAAATGACCTTAATGGTCGTGGTTGAGGTGCTTGACTTAGGGCTTTTGGTAATTTTAGCTCTAGGGTCATTTTAGCATTTTTACTCTTTTGTAACCCTTATTATATGACTCTTCTTTGTATTTTTGGACAACCAACGTAATATACATAATTTTGAAAGAGAGAAAAGCTTGAGCTTTCCATGGCTATGTCCAAAACCTTGTTGAGGGAGGGATTCCCCTTTTCAAGTTCAAATTGACTTATCTAAGCTTGGCAACTTAGTGGCGTCTCCATTGCTAGCAAAATACAATCTGATTTCATGCTTGTGGTTATCATGGACGTGAGTTTCATGGTGGTTAGGGGCTGATCTTGGTTGGGTTTTTTCCTACAAAATCAGTATTCAAAGTTCTTGGGGTTTTGAGAAAGATGCTTGGGGGTTTGCTTGGTTTCCAACCCAAGTGAGTTCTTGTCATGTCCCTTACTTATGCCAGTATAATGTACGGGTTCACACAATGGTATAGTCAAGTCTTATGTAGTTCTCTGCAAGGTAATTCAAATAAACACAAATTTGCACACCCATAAATATTAATAGAAATATATGGGCCCACACAAGATGTAATTAATCACTCATGCATAATATAAGATGACTGATTAATGAAATAAATTAATATAAATGATGTAAAATATAAAGAAGAGGAAAGTATAATGCAATGCAAATAATTAATCACACCACGCATAATGCAAAATGAATAACTAAAGAGGTAAAAATACATATATGAGTATTTCCCGAGTGGCACATGGAGTTGTATCCCAAGTAAAACCGCACTACTGTCCATTCGGGTTCGGCTACGAAATTTACGTCTGGGTTTCCATCCGATATACCGCAATGGATAATAACACACATAATCATCAATGCAATGTAAACGGACATAAAAAATAGACGCGAAATGTATATACGGGTATGATCATCAACATGAACAAACATAAACAAAATAAAGGCGAAATAATAAAATAACGATAAAAGTGAAAAAATAGATAAAAAGATAAATAACAAAATACCGAAGAATAAATGTGACCAGAGATTTGGCCGTTTTGATGTAGGGCTTCGCATACCTGGCTGGACTTATTTCACGTCTAGGTAGGCATGCAGCGTCCGGAACTATAAAAATTATTGGTAATGGTGCCCTCAGGTCTTACCTTTTAAGTTGATTTCTTGAAATTGCGTTAGGTCGTCGCCGGAAGGATCGAAGCTTGGTTTCAAGGTTTTGGTTCGGTTCTCTTCCTCACTCGATTTCTGCTGCTCCTTCTCACTCTAGGTTTTTTAGTTTCTGTTTTCTGGTTACTGCTGGTTCGCTGTTTCTGGTTCTTCTTTGCATTCCTGCCTCACGTTCTGGTTCCTCTCACGCTGATGTCGCTGGTTTCACGTCCTTCTTCACGTCCTTCTCTGCCTTTTGCTTCACGCTGCTGGTTCGTTGTTCTGGTTCCTCTCACGCTGATGTCGCCGGTTTCACGTCCAAGTCTGCACATCTCGGTTTGCCTTCTTCCCACGTCTGGTTCACGTTCGGTCTTTGCTCACTGGTTCACGGATTTCACGTCCAAGTCTGCCTTCTTCACTGCTGTCACTGGTGGACGATGAGAATGGTGAGGGTGATGGTTGCCTTTTTTTTTCCTCTCCATTTTTCCTTTTTTTTCGGTTATCTTCCCTTTCTTTTTTCTTTTTTCATTTTTTTGTCCCCCCCCCCCCCCCCTTTTGGCCGGTCTTCTTCCCTTTCTTTTTATAAGTTTTGCCTCCTAGGGTTTTCTTTATTTTTTTCTTCAAGTTGCCGCCACTTCCCCCCTCTCCTCTATGGCAGCTCTCTCCCCCTTTTATTTCAAGATCTCACTTCCATATAAGGTGCTTAAGGGATTATAAGGAAAACTCAAATCACTTATATTAAAAAGTAAGAATCCTTTCTAGTTTGGGTCTAGGATCTTGCATATTTGGCAAGAAGGGGATTTCAAATCTTTATTAAGTTTGACAAGTGATTTGATGAGGGGATTTGGCGTGCATGGGGTTTAGGGTCGCGTGGATTACATGGGCCCATTGCATGGGCTGCATGGGCCGATTGCATGGTGGGTCTGAGGCTAAGGTTTGAAGCAGAAGCTGACTGAGTGAATTTGAGGCTGGCTAGTGAGTCTGAATCCGATGATGGACTAATTTTGGAGGTTTTCCTTCCTTCCGGCATTCATTTTTCGCATTCCGTAACTTTCGTAATAACTCATACCTGCAAGTTCTCTCATCGGTTCATGGAAAAATGAGTCTCGGGTTCAGCATGTATGTCTACAGTCGCCCCCACTTTGATGGGGCTTGTGCATGTGTGACAGTGACAGCCTTATCAAAGTCATGCATGTATTTTTTTCTTACCTGATCATCCTCATTCTCGAGGCTCTTCGCTCGTCCTCATTCCTGAGTTGTTATCCATTCTCGGAGTTCCTCTCCATTCCCGGAGTTCTTCATCCTCATTCCCGAGGTTGCCCTATTCCTCTCCATTCTCGGAGTTCTTCTCCATTATTGGAGTGCTCGTCCTCATTCCCGAGGGTCCTCTCCATTCTTGGAGTTGCTCGTCCTCATTCTTGAGGTTCCTCTCCATTCATGGAGTTGCTCATCCTCATTCCCGAGGTTCCTCTCCATTCTTGGAGTCTTTCGTCCTCGCCGCTTCTTTCTATTTTTCTCACTTTTTTTTTCTTTTTGTTTTTTACAAAGCCTGCGAACACAAAATAAAAAGTGTATGTATGCTACATATGTGCATGTATGCATGGATGCATTCCCTATTCTGATGGGGTTTCTTTGTCCTATTTGCTTGATGTCATCCTTGATTAGGCATTCCTTGCGCTAGAGGGTTTTCTTCACCCCTTTAGGAATCATTTTGGCCTTTGGTGCCCTTTGCCTATAAAATGCTTTGGTCACCCCCTTGGTCTGCTTACAGTTTCCTTCTGCCAATTCTCCTATGGTGATTGGTCAGTTCTCTTTGGTCTCATGGCTCAAGATCCCGTTGTGTCCCTTATTCGCGGGGTGGTAGACTGGTCATCCCCAGACCTGGCTCAGCTTTCTACTCTTCGCTAGCTGCACCGGGTAAAAGTGGATTACGCCTTTTTGAAAGCGGCCTCATCCTTTTGGGATACTGAAAATCATGTCTTTCGATTCCCAGATTTCGAAATATACCCTCTCCCTGAGGAGTTTGCTGCCATTCTTGGCTTGCATTTTTCTCCTAATACCCTTCCGGCGATGTCGCGTTTCCAATGTCAATACCCTGGGGAAGCCTTTGAAGTTTTCCTTTGTTGTCCTGAAGATGCAAAAAAGATACTACCTTGTGCTTCGTCCATTGAGTTACATGTCCTTTTACGTGTATCTTCCAGGATGGAGATAGGGTCCCGTCCCTGGAGGAGTGTAGTCTTATTCTATATCTTGGCCCAATACCTCTTAGTGGGTTGTGATAGTACGAGAGGCGACTATCGTTTATTGCACATCATCGAGGGAATCTGATGTGGTCATGATCCTTCTCCTGTTATCTTGGCCGAGACGCTTCATAGTTTAGACAGGATAATGCGCCATCCTATAAGCCGGTTTCTTGGGAGTCCCCTTGTTTTGCAGGTTCTTTCTATCTTTTGCCCAAGCTGTCATTTCGGATTTTCAACTTAGCGGATTGCTCTATCTTGTATGGGTCGCCTTTTCAGGTTTTCAATTCAACGAGCTAAAATAATTTTTTTTTTCAGATATGGTTGCAAGAAAAGTTAAGACTTATTGTTCCTCATCCGGCTTCTATCTTTATTTCTTATTGCCCTCGTCACCACATTGCTTAGGCCTTAATGAAGAAAAACTTTTCTTATGCGGAATGGCACGAGTGGTTGTTGCGTCTCACTACTGCAAACATCACGTGGATGTGTCCTTGGTGGCGTCTTAGTTATGTCACCGTAGACTTCCTCGGGCAATGTGTAACCCTTCCCGGCCTACACTCCAGTTCATTCTATATTCCCGCCAGGGTTCCCTCGACAATATAGTTGTCTCTATCACCCTGTCCCTGGACAGCGCACTTTCCAAAGTGGGCCCCTGTCTCGCCGTCTCTTGGACAATTTCCAAACCAAATGGTCTCAGCCCCGAACGTGGCCCGTCGCTGCCCTGGGGCATCCCATCACTTATTCTCCTAGATCTCCTGACCTTGGCCCAGCATCTAAGAAATAAAAGACGTGATTTGTAATTATTTGACTCTAATCTTTCTCGGTTAGCTGGGATTTATGCAATCTATGAACATCTTGAACATTTGTTTCAATAAAGGTGTTTGCATTACTTCTTGGTACATATGTAGGAAATAATGAACTGCTTTGCAATGATACCTCTGTCGCTAACTGTTCCTCACAGATTTTACAATTAACCATTTTTCTTGCTCACTCATGCTCTGTATTTTGCTTGGGCTGTCCTTTGCGGGGTTTTTAACCCAACGAGCCATTCTCTTTTCTCATCAAGTAATGCTAGCTGTTCGAACCTCTGTGAGGCCCATTCTTGCTCAGGCAATCCTGCCTCTGCTGGTACCCCCATTGACTGGATCTCTATTTCCACTGGTACCTGCCTCCATCCCGTAAACCAAAGCATAAGGTGTGCTTTCCTTGTCGTTTCTCACCGAAGTTCTATAACCCCACAGGGCATATGGCAGTTTGTCAGCCCAATCTTTATAACTTTCTGTCATTTTAGCTAGTATTTCTTTATGGTTTTGTTGGCCGCCTCCACCGCCCCATTAGCCTATGCCCTGTAAGGTGATGATTTGTGATGCCTTATCCCGTACTTCTGCAACATCGCCTTTGTTTCTCTCCCTAAAATTGGACTCCATTGTCCGTCACGATGTGATGTGGCATTCTGTATCGACATACTATATTTACGGGCTATGAACTTGGCCATCTGCTTCGCCGTAACATTACGGAAGGACTCGGCTTCCACCCATTTTGAAAAATCGTCTACCGCCACTACTATGAAGCGGTGTCCATTTTTCTGTGTGCGGCCTGATTTCTCCAATCATGTCAAAACCCCACGCTGAGAAAGCCATGGTTCTGACAGTCCGTGCAATTTCGTAGGTAGTAGATGGTTCAAGTTACCGTGTGCTTGGCAATCGTGACAATGCTTCACCAGCTTTGCGCAGTCAGCTTCCATGGTCGACCAGTAAAATCCATGTCTCACTATCTTACGGACAAATTCAATCCATTCATGTGCGGTCCACATACTCGAGCGTGCACCTCTTCCATCACACTTCTGAGCCTCTTATTTTCTTAAACATTTCAGTTGGGATGCCATTGGCTTGTCTCTTGTACAACTCTCCCATCAAACTCACATATTGGGAAGCCAAACTCTAATGGATATTCTTTCTTTCTTGCCGGCTCCTTCTGGGAATTCTCAACGTTCTAGATACTGCAGGATGTCGTAGTACCAGGGTTTTCCATCGTCGACTTC
>SKCR01032431.1:0-21549 GCA_019454045.1 Zanthoxylum bungeanum
CAAGGAGGGACTGGTCTAAAAAATTGATGATGCATTATGGGCCTACCGAACAGCTTACAAGACACCCATTGGTATGTCCCCATATCGATTGGTGTTCGGGAAAGCATGCCATCTGCCAGTTGAGCTTGAACACAAGGCGTACTGGGCACTGAAGAAGTGAATCTTTGATTCACAAGCTGCAGGAGAGAAAAGACTTCACCAACACTCAATGAATTGGAGGAGTTTCGTCTACAGGCTTATGAGAACGCCAAATTGTACAAGAAAAGACCAAAAAATGGAATGACCGAAAATAGTGCATAGACAATTGGAACCAAGGCAGGGTGTTGTTGTACAACTCAAGGTTGAAACTTTTCCCTGGAAAGTTGAAATCTAGGTGGTCTGGACCATTTGTGATCACTCAGGTTTTACCGTATGGAGCTGTTGAGTTACTGGATCCCAATACCAACAACACATTCAAAGTTAACAGTCAGCGTGTCAAGCACTACTGGGGAGAATCATTTGAGCGACAAAAAGAAAGTGTCACACTTTCAGATCCAGCATAAACGATCGAGCAGTCACGTCTAGCTGACGACTTTAAACTTAGCGCTCGCAGGGAGGCAACCCATGCAATTTGTGTATATATTGTGATTTGGTGTGTTTTATTTTTGTGTGTTTAATTTTTGCAGGTTTAGTCATTTCAAATGGAAGAAGCTCTCGCAAATCTTCACAAGCAATTTCCTTCTCTCCCTCAAAAATCTCTAATGAAAGTTTACAAAGCTCGCTTGGAACGATGAGACTACTGACGATCCACGGTGTGCCCAATGACATTCGTTGGGTAATTGAAGCACGAGTCCGATTGGCAGGTGAGTCTTCTGACTCTTTTATTTCACATCTGCCTGGTTTTGGAAGAAGCACCTATGCAAAGAAACGTAGAGCTAAGCAAATGGGTTTTGTTTCAAATGTGCACGATTTAATTGCAACACTCGTTGTCGTTCTTTAGGAATGGTGTCTGATAATCGCGAAGACAAAATTAAATTCATTAGGGATGGCTTGAGTAAGGAGTCTTTAGATGATATATCTTTAACTCTTGAGACGCATCCCAGTGGATATGTTCACATAGCCATTCGCAAATTACATACACAATTCAAAAAGAAAGACAACTGTTAAGTCTCGGGAAATCTGACTCAAAAAGACCCTGTTTGCCAATTTATAAGAAAATTGGATGGGAAGCTTGTCCCTGACGCATAGACGTCAATCAAGCCATTACTTTTCTTGTAAATATTATATCTCTTTGTCTTTTCTTAATAATTGTAATTTGTTTTGTTGTTTTCTTTCTCCGACAGGATCCATACCTTTTTGACTATCACGATATTATTTCGCTACTAATCGTCCTCTGGAAGATACTTGTGCTATTTTTACTCACCCTTTTCAGGTACTATAAATTCAGCCCGTCATTGCACTTTTGAAGGCATCCAGAGTTGAGAAAGAAATACATAAAAAATGGAAGCCACTTCAAGAAGACGAGTTGAAAACATCTGTGTGTTTTGCGGTAGTAGTGTTGGTACTAAACCACAATACATAGAAGCAGCACAGGAATTGGGTCGAGTCTTAGCTGCAAGGAATATGCACTTAATATATGGCGGAGGCAATCTCAGACTTATGGGGATCGTTTCAAAGGCCGCACAGGAAGGAGGCAGTCAGGTTTTTGGAATCATCCCAAAACCCTTGGCAGAGGCAAATCTTTTGGATCATCAAACGGAGAGGACTGATCGTGCCAGGTATGTCTGAACGACTGGTAGAAATGATTAACGTGCTGATGCTTTTATCGCTTTGCCAGGTGGCTTGGGTACATTGGAGGAAATTTTATAGTATTATCTTGGGCGAACCTGAACATACACCAGAAACCGCTTGGACTGCTCAACGTTGATGGATTTTATGATTTTCTTTGTGTGTTTCTTGATGATGCTCGGAGAAATGGGTTCGTGTCAAAACCTTTGAAAGAACTCCTCTTTACTCCCAGAACTGCTCGGATCTAATAGACCAACTCATAGCCTATGAACCACGAGTTGACCCTATTCTTTCAAAGATAAATTGGTCTGAGGACGATCGTGGTAAGAGGCGTCGAATTAATCTGGATCTTAACCTTTATTTCCTGTAGATTTTCAGCTAACCAGGTACGACCTTCTTAACTCTCCTTTTACTGTTTAAGACATTGGGACAATGTCTCATTTAGGTTTGGGGGAGGGAATTAGTTGATTAGTACCTTGTTTTTAGTTTGTATGTTGTTTTTATTTTTAGTCCAAATTTTTTCGAAAAATACAAAAAAATTGGAAAATTTTCAAAAATTACAAAAAATTTTATGTTTTTGTGTTTTTATTTTGACTAAAAAGGTGAAATTGGTAAGAGAGTAGCTGAGTAAGGAGTTTCCACTCCTGAGACGTATCTCAGCCTATTTTCGAAACAAGTTAATTTTTGTTTATTTTATTTTGAATTATTTAATTTGTGAATTCTCCTTAAAACGGACTAAAATGGATCGTCATATGCTCAGTTGCAGATATTATCAACATATATAGAACGACGGAAAAAACATGAAGCTAAAGCTGCGTTTACATATATAGTAACATACGTCTGAGATCCGAGTTATTAAGTCTGTAAGGGTCTTAACAACTAGTGCCCTAAACCCAACTGGTTTGGGAGTCACTGGCCCAAAGCTCGTTACATGGATCGAAGATGCTGCAAAAATATATATTTGAAGTCTGAGTAATTAAGTCCGTAGGGGTGTCTTAACACCTGGTGCCCTAAAGCCAACTGGTTTGGGAGCCACCGACCAACACTCGTTACATAGATGGAAGATATTGTATATAAATAAAAAATAGAGAAAAATCAAAGAAAAAATCAGAAAAATGAGAAAAATTATTCCATTGCTACAAAAAGGTGTGAATTCTGATAAAACTTTAGGACAAAATATTACTCTCTTATCAACTGCACTTATGACTGTTGTGGGCAAAAATGATTGACTAATATTTTGTTAGCTGTGTATATGGAGAATGGTAAAATAATCGGAGAATTTACTTATTCAATAATTTAGAAAGAAACAAAACAACTAGTAACTTGGAGTAAAAGTTTCACCTGATTAGTCACTACATCTTTATTCTCTTTTCGCTTGTCTTTTTCTTTTGTGTGCATTAGTTTTAATAACCATTTTACTTTTGTAAAATGTTTGTGGGTATCGTTGCTGTAAACCCTCACGAGACTACAACTCGTCCATTAGGGACACCTAGGGGTTTAAAGGCTTGTTGCATATGCTAAATGCAACCGTGATCCCTACGAAAGTGGCTTAGTTAATTTATTTATTTATTTTACTCTATGTCTTTGCTCGAGGACTAGCAAATGTTAGGTTTGGGGGTGTGATGAGTGGTAAATCTATCACTATTTCTCACTCATTTAACCTATTTTGTATAGTTTCTGGAGTTTTGTGAACGTTTTGATGTATTTTGTGTTATTTTTGCAGATAAATAAAGTTTGGAAAGCATTGGAGGCAATTTGGGGCAAAAACGGACAAAAATGCGTCAACAAGGATATTTTGGTCTAAAGCGCGTCGCGACGCCAAGCCTTCGCGTCGCGACGTCTAAAATGCGCCGAACAGACTAACGTGCGCCGGTCCACAAATCAGAATCTGAGAAAAGTTTGACTTTGCTAAAATGCGCCGTGCCACGTGTCACCATCACAGCCCATGCTGCTAACATGCGTTGTGCCACGTGTCCATCCTACTGTGCCGACAGTCATCATCGCCACGTGTGCCACGTGTCATCCTACGTGTCTCCATGTCATCAGCCACGTCAGCAAGTCAACAAGTCAAAATTGCCACGTGTCGTGCCAATCATCATCAGCCAATCAGGAAGTGACACGTGTCGCAATTCTACGGTGCCGACAGTCTATTTCCCACGTGTCGCCCACGTCACCGCCTCGTCACCCCACCAGCCCACGTCAGCGCCACGTCAGCATCAATAATTGATATCTAATCCTTATCTGACACGTGGCGGATAAGAATCTCAGCGACCAATCAGAAGCCGCCACGTGTCACAATAATTGAAGCCCAACCACCGCGCCACGTGTCACCTTATCAGCTTATCCAGAATCTTCAAACAACAAACCAGAGCGTGCCACGTCGACAAAAGCGGCGTAGCGACGCTGAGGACCCTGGCGTCGCGACGCTGGAAGCTTATCCGCTCCTATAAATTGAGCTCGAGATTTCAGAATTCAGTGCACCATTCTCTCCCATTTCTTTGATGTAAATAGGGAGTTCTTCTCTCTCTAAGTTTCGTTTTAATTTTTAGTTTTTAGTTTTGTAATAATTTTAATTACTTTTTGTAATAATAGTAATTTACTTTCTTTACTTTTTACAATTTTTACTATTCACCATGAGGAGGTAACTTCCCCAGCTAGGGTGAAAGGTAATTCTTTACTACAATGCTATTTAGATTAATCTCCCTTAAAAATAATATATTCAATATTTAAAATATTGACTTAAAAAGGATACCGCTATATGGTCGGTTGGTAATTTAATCTTAATCTGGTTTAACCTGACTAATCAAGGATACCGCCAGATTGGTCGGTTGGTAATTTAATTTGGTTCCACCTTTATGGCTGGTTTATGGACAATATTACCGCCTTAATGGCTGGTTGGACTTAATTTGACTTAATCAGGATACCGCCATTTGGTCGGTTTGGTAATATTATCACGAGTTTATATATTTATTTTATGGGAGATATCTAAATTAGTAGTAGTAAAAGTAATTCCTTTTACCTTAGCATTTTATTTTATTGTAATTTACATTTCAGTATTTACTTACCTTACCGCATTTTTACTTTATGTCTTTTATTTTCAAGTTTTTACTAGCCCTAGTTATGTGTTGTAACTAAATTAGTTATCTGGGGTTGTGATGAAATCCAATATCACCTTTTATAAGGGTTGATTATAGCTTGGGTACTATAAGATTTATTTATTGAGTCTTAAACTTAATGCTTTTTCATTAACTGGCCATTAATAAAATTGATCTGGTAAATCTAAAATGAACTAGACATAGGGATTTTAGGTTTCAGCCTTAGACTCAATAGCCCACGATCTTCCTTGAGGATAGATAACCCTTTAATAGATTTCCTTACAGGATAGGAATATACCTGTCGGGCGGGGGTAGCCATAATTGGAACTTAAACTTTAATGATCAGATAATTTGGTTGACATAGACATATGGTTCAATTGGGTAAACTGGGTATTTGTGTCTGATCATCGACAGGGCTTACACATAATTTAGTGTTCCAGGTTAATAAATCAATATATTACCCAACTAAGATAACCACTTCATCTTTTAAATATATTGGAAGAAATCACAACCCTAGATAGTTTTTAATATTGAATTTTCTTAAAACCTATTTTCGACAATTTAGTTACTTGCTTTTAAATTTAGAATCGTCACCATTTCAAATCAATCAATCAACTTGTTAGATATTAGTAATCATTTGACCTCATAAAAGTAATAGTTTAGATATTAAGTCCTCGTGGGATCGATATTTTTATACTACTTGAACGATACGTGCGCTTGCGTTATACGTGTGTTTACGCCGGTCAAGTTTTTGGCGCCGTTGCCGGGTATTTATTTATCTTTCACTATTAGTTTAGGGTTAGATACGTTACTTGTATCTAATTTCTTTTTACTTATTGTTTTTGTTTTCTTGTGTTTCAGGTTCTCAGAACTTCATGAGACGAACCAGAAGCTTTGAACTCTGACCGCTTGACCGGAAATTGAAAGAACCATCAGACAGTTGAGAAGGAAAGGCGAGAAGGCCAAGAAGCTTTAGTCAACATGGAACATGAACCTTTGAACGTTGCACCACCAATTCCCATTCGAGACAGAACCATTCCGGTGGTTGACAGACTCATTTCCTGTATTATACTTCCTCCCTTACCAGCAAATGCGTGTGACATCAAAACATGCATTCAGATGATTCAGCACTCAGTTCAGTTCGGAGGGAATGCAACTGAAGATCCTAATTCCCACATCAGCAACTTCCTAGAAGTTTGTGGCACTTTAAATTACAACCGAGAAGCTGAAGAAGTAATGAGACTGCGTGTTTTTCCATCCTCCTTAAAGGACAGAGCTAAAGCTTTGCTACATTCACTACCAGTAGGTTCCATCACAACATGGAACACTTAAGCCACCAAATTTCTTGCAAAGTACTTTCCACCAGCCAGAACCGGAAAGCTGAGGAATGATATCACATCCTTTGTGCAACAAGAATCAGAAACTCTCTACGAAGCTTGGGAAAGGTACAAAGATTTACTCCGGAAATGCCAACACCATGAGATTCCAAAATGGCTTCAAGTCCAAACATTCTATAATGAACTTTCTGGAATAATGAGAACAACAATTGATGCTGCTGCTGGAGGAGCTTTATTGGCAAAAGGAGAAGATCAAGCCTGGGAACTAATTGAAGAAATGGCCAACAACAATTCCTTGTGGCCAACTGAAAGGAGCATGATCCAAAGAATTGCAGGAATTTATGAAAGTGGAGCCAACACAGCAGTCAACACCAAGCTGGATCAAATACTTAAACTTAATGAATCCATATAATTTGGTTGACATAGACATATGGTTCAATTGGGTTAAACTGGGTATTTGTGTCTGATCATCGACAGAGGCTTACACATAATTTAGTGTTCCAGGTTAATAAATCAATATATTACCCAACTTTAAGATAACCACTTCATCTTTTAAATAATATTGGAAGAAATCACAACCCTAGATAGTTTTTAATATTGAATTTTCTTAAAACCTATTTTCGACAAATTTAGTTACTTGCTTTTAAATTTAGAATCGTCACCATTTCAAATCAATCAATCAACTTGTTAGATATTAGTAATCAGTTGACCTCATAAAAGTAATAGTTTAGATATTACCTCGTGGGATCGATATTTTTATACTACTTGAACGATACGTGCGCTTGCGTTATACGTGTGTGTTTACGCCGGTCATAGGCTCATCATCAACATGGGGTCAGAGCATCTCCCCTGTGGCTGGCTCTCCATTGGTCCGAGGCGGTACCATTCCTTCGGAGCCAAGTGTTCTGCTACCTCGGGGTCGGGTTACACATCCCACAGAGAGATTCATCATCGGCATAGGGTCGGAGCATCTCCCCCGTGGCCAGCTCTCCATTGCTCCGAGGATCGAATACAAAGCAAGAAATAAGTGCGAATACAACTAGGGAGTTTGCGGAATACTCACATCGAGCGGTTGAGCGACGCGTCAACGAACAAAAAAAAATGTTTTCTGCCTTCCTTCTACTGCTCACGGCAGTGAACTGCAGTCCTCTCCAAGATTCGGCCTTTTTAGGTCCTCGGCAAGCTCCAAGCTTCGTCAAATGATCCCAAGCTCATGGGTGGACTTCCCTATCACCTTCGCATGACTTCGTAGTGTGCTGGCACTCTTGATTTTGCAATAAAATCATGACTTTTGCTTCCCATTTTTCCTCCTTGGCTCTCGGCAGTGACAGAATCAGAAGAAGGAAATGCAGCAGCCCCTTGGGCGAAAATGAGAGAAGAGAGGAGAAGAGAGAGTTGTGATGGTTGGTGGGAAAAAGTGTATCAAATACACTAAATCAATTTCCAAAATTAATTACAACTTTCCTCTTTCCAAAAGTCAAGCATAAATGCTTGCCAACTACCACCATCAATCCATCAATCAATCAAATCAAGTGACAAGTTATCACATCACTCAAAGTGACTAATGATTTGACACTTGATGCGACTAATGATTTGACGCTTGATGCGACTAATGATTTGACGCTTGATTTGACTTGCATCCCACACTCGAATTCGAAATGCGAATGCACTCGCAAACAATCTCAGGCTCAGGTTCGCTAATTCCAAATTAACGAATTTTCCGTTGCGATGCAATTAAATGATTAATGCCTAGTGAAGTCACTATTCACATTGCTAACGAATTAATTCTAAATTAATTCGTTCGCCCGAATTAAAATCTAATTTTAATTTCGCATCGAAATCCAATTTCGTTTAATATATCGAATATATTAATTTAACCGATTAATTCCAAATTAATCGTTTTCTCTCTTTAATTGATATTTTATCCCAGATAAAATATCTCTGTAATTAATCCCAGATTAATTTTCTCTCTCATCATTAATTAATCCCAGATTAATAAAAGTGCAAGTCATACGTCATCGTGAATCTTCGGGAAGCGACCCATGAGATCCCCGGATATGTTGGCAGTAAATTCGTCGTCGGACTATCCGAACACGTAAGTACCTAGTATTACGTTTGTACCGATTTACAAGACAAGGTTGGCTTCTAGCAAAGCGCCATGCCTACCCAATTCTACAGAAATATCCTTACAGGAATCTAAAGATCTATATTAGGCGTAGTATACGTAGTATTGCGTATTTCGATCCAGTATCGGATGATCACATGCAAGGCCTGGGGCTGGTACAGTGTCTGCCCCGTATGAAGCATATATCGGATTACGAGCAACTAGTCTCTTTAATATCGGATAATCATGACCAATTCATATTATCCCGACGGTTGCAACCTTTTTAGAGAACCAGTTCTGTATCACTACGCGATCATCATCTCCATATGACTGGAGTGATACTTCCTTCTTGACATCACACGCAACACACTACGATTCTCAATATACCCAGCAGAGACGTACACAGAACCGGTTAAAGCCCTGGATGACCACAACCAAAGTATATTGATTGTCGCAAGTATTAGCGGTGCAAGTCTCAAGTTAAGACCAAATACACCTACCCTGGATTTCGGACTTCCATAGACACATAATCATACTACCAATGGAATTCCGAGGGGGTCTATCTAGAGCGAAGCTGTTTCCCGTACCATCGGTAAAACACAACCTCCTATTACACTTGCATGAGTATCCTATACCCAAATATATGAGAACTATGCCGTTTGTGCCCTCACAACCCACATAAGTGTAATAATAGTCTTTTACCGCATTTATCGATGTCCAATCTCGATAATACTCTGACTAGGGATATAAATGATTTATCCTTTGTGGACTGATACTGTCTCATATCATTCTCAATCCAGGAACAAATCATAAGGACCCCTATCATTTATACATCTAGGTGATCTAATCACAAATGATAAGAGTGCAATCTCCTTTCTCACATTGTTAATTTTAATTTATACAACAACACCATGATCTGTACAAATAGTGACGATATGGGTCATAATTGTCCAACAATCTCCCACTTGGCCTATAGCCGGTCCACTCGAGTGTCTGACACCCGAACTATGTACGGTTGGCTCAAATTGCTGAGGAAAGGCTTTCGTCAGCGGATTTGTATGATTATCGTCTGATACGATTTATACGATCATCACATCGTCACAATATATGATCCGAATGAATCAGATGAATAGTCAAAGTATGTATCTGGATCGTTGATGAGACCATTAATTCTTTAGCCTGCGCTGCAGCCTAGCTCAGCTGCTAACAGAACTATATCTAATCTAATTAGATTTTGTTATCGACCCAGAAGGCTTCTATTGCTGCCTCAGCTACAGCAATAATCCGCATTTTTTGTTTATTCGGTAACAATATCTTGCTTGGAAGATTTCCAATTCACTGTTCCGTTATTCAAACTGTATAGTACCGTTTGCGACTTATAGTCGCTTTATCGGTTGGGAAACTTGCTGCAGTGATCCTAGTCACTTCAAGTTCTCCTTCTCCATAGTATAAGAGAGCATCCTTAGATCTCTAAGATACTAAAGGATGTTCTTAACATTAATCCAGTGACTATCACTTGGATTGGCTGTTTGTGAATCCATATGCTCAAAGCGTATGAGACACCAGGTCGCGTACATTTTTCAATGTACGATTTCTCGAATAGTACTAACAACTTTAATCTATCCGAGTAGATCTTTATTCATAGAATAAATGTTGTTTTTATGGGAATATCATTTCCAATAAATGACATATTATCATTATTTCATAGGGCAGCCACTGTCAGTGCGCTCCCACTAACCTCCATATATACACAATAATCATTTCATTTTGAATTAAATCATACTCCATTATGATTACATCAAAATGATAATTCCAAGAACCTAATGCTTGCTTCAATCCAAATATGGATCGATTAACCTGCAAACCTTGTTTGCTAGTTTTGGTACGAAAAAACCGACAGGATGTTGTAAACATCCTCCAAATGGTTTCCTTTTCAGGAAACCGATTTTTCCATTCAGCTGACATATTTCATGAATGAAACATGCAGCATCAGCAAGCATTATCCAAATGGATTTACCATGGCAACAGTTAAAAGGTTTCATCGTAATCGACACAATGTTGATAACGATACCTTTTCGTAATAAGCCTAGCTTAGTACGTTGGTATGTTGACATCCATGTATGTCTTCCTTAAAGACTTATAAAGTACCAATAGGCACAATGCCTTGTGGTACATCAACTAGTAACCAAACTGGTTGATATACATGGAATCCATTTCGAACTTATAGTACTTTTCCATAATAGGGATTTGATACCTTGTATCACTACTTCATACGTAGTCAGTTGGTATTCCTCAAAAGATTCACATCTTTATGAGGTGAGATCAGAAACTCATACCCCAGGTTGTTTTCTGACTCTCTCCGACTAGTGTGGTTCTTGTGTATTCGAAGATTAATAGTATAGTTTCATCATTGATGAACTATTTGTGTTCCATTAAGATTCGGTGCCTTGAACAGTATTACTCCGATTTTCATCGAGTTTTACTATCCTCCCACTTACCACTGTATATCGGTATTCCTCTTAGGAAAGCCGCATGGTGAGCAATAATTAAATTGTTCTCTTGTGAGTTGTATAAGTACTATACTTTGGTATCCCTAGGACAACCTACAATTGGCACTTATCCAATTTGGGTTTTTAGTTTGGTATCATCCAAACATATGCCTAGCATTCCCAAATTTTCAGGAATGAGAAACCCGGTTTCTTTCCTGTTTATATCTAATATGAAATCTGTCAAACAGATTTTATGGAACCTTATTCAAAATAAATTCTGCACTGTTAAAGCATATCTGTTGAAGGAAATGGTAGCTCAGAGCGACTCATGATTAACCTTATCATGTCTAACAAAATTCAGTTTCTCATTTCGGACACACCATCAAATTGACGTGTCCCGAGAGGAGTCGTTATTGAAAGAATACTATACTCTTTCAAGCATATTAGAAACTTATTGCCTAAGTATTTTCCATTACGGTCTTACCGTGACGGTTTAATACTTCAGCCGATCTATTTGTCTATTTTGTGTCGAAAACTTTAAAAGTTTCCGATTTGCATTTCAAAAGAAACACATAACCATAACGTGATGCCACATCCGTAAAGGTCACGAAATATTCATATCCACCTCTAGCCTAGCTAGATATGGGCCCACTTGCTTCACTATGAACTAAGGCTAACAGATCGGTGGCACTTACACTTTTACCAAGTAAAGGTGTTTTAGGCACTTTGCCCAATAAACTAGATTCGTAGACTTTATTTGAATGGAATCAAATTTGTCCTAGTACCCACTCTTTGAAAGTGTGGATATAAGAATCTTTTTAATTTTGTCCCAGACAATCAATGCCACAATTAAGTTTCATCTTATCAAATCAGTTCGAGCTATTTGTTTGTCATTTAATATGTTTGAGATTTTATTTATATTCAAAATATAAATTTTTTTGTTCACATCTAATGTGTTTATCTCAATATCATCTTTATATAATAAAACACTTTAGTGTTCTAGAATATAAAGGTAAATCCGCAACGGATTAAACACTGATATAGAGATAATGTTTCTAGTCAAACTAGTTACATTATAACAGTTTCCAAATTTAGGTACACACACAAAGGTAGTTCCTAAACTTAGGTATCTACAATTGAAACAGCGACTTTCGTCCCATTTCCAATTCGCAGATAAATATCAATTGAAGTCAGTATCCTGATCATAGCAGATTCTGAACATCAATGCATATATATTTTATGTACCACACTAAGTATTTAAAATCAAATTTTAATATTAGTAGTGAACATAATTATGACAAACATATTTAAAGTCAGAGCCTTGCCCAGTCTTCAATTCCTTCATGTCTGCTTTGTCCAAACGGCAGTCACGCTTCCGTGATCCCGTTTGCCACATTGAGGCAGATATTTTGGGATATGTCATTTATCTTCCCAGAAGATTATAATGATTTTGCCTTTGCCCTTTTCCACATTCCAGAAGCCTTTGTCCAAGCCTCGGGTTTCTTGAATATCGAAGTAAGGTGCGTCTTGCGCTACTTGCCTAATTGCAAACTTTGGCTTTATCTCCTTGAGAATAGCCATTAACTCTCCAAGAGTTAACTTTCGCAATTTAGTACTTCTAAGATCTAAAAATAGATCTATGAAGATCCTTCAATTTCAATATCATATTTTAAGGATCTAACCCTTAGTTCTGACAAAGAAATTAAGGAGTCTACTTTGCAAGTTCAATGGATTAAGCACTTAAGGTTATCATCACACAATCTTCCAAAGTTTATGCTCTACTATTTGCTTAACTCCGGGCTTAGCCTAATATGTTATTTTATATCAAATAAAGTAACTTATTAGTTTCCTGACCATCCTGAAACTTTATTCACATTTTGAAAAATAAACCATTTAATCATTTTCCCTAGGATTATGTTTTAAATGTCAATCTTTCAATTTATCTTGATTCTAATAGTCCAACTATTTAATCAACGATTTTGGTACTATTTATTATAATGATTACTATAATCCAATTATATAATCAATTATAATTAATTAAATCAATATATTGATTATTATAATCCAATTATATAATCAACTATAAATGAATAGATTGAATACAGTCCAACTGTTTTAAAACAACGTTTAGATATTAGTCCAACTAACATTTAATTGACGAATGATATTTATGAATGAGCGCGTATGGCAAGTAATTAAATGAATATGCAAATTCAATTCTTGCCTCCCACTATTTTTCAGTGAGCCTCTAACCCTCTGTCGAGTACTCGGGAAATCGTGTTTCCTAGCGGGCTAGGATCCCGTTAAATATCACACAATCTTGACTTTGGCCAACAAATTGTATGATAATTAACTAGGTAGGTCTCTAAGATCAATTGGATCCAATCCAATTCCTAGATCCAGTAGGGGGACATCCAAGTCCGAAACATATATCTTAATATGCCAATATATCCAATATATTACCTACCTTTTTTTCCTCTGAATCACTAAGCCTTGGCTTTGGCACAACAAACTTAGTGATCCCAGTTAAGCGTGACCCATTGACCATGGAAAGCTTCGTAATCAATGTCGATAGACAAGAAGTGGTCTTGACTTTGGCCAACAAACCACAACTTGGACAAGACACCAATATGGAACAAAGCCTTCGTGATTCAAACACATCCTCGACGGACAAAGCCTTGACTTTAGCCAACAAGCCAATGCCAGTCTTGGATCTTGAGTAAGAATCACTCAATGGAGGAAAAACGCTTAATATTGTTTGAGGGTTTTTCGCGTGCAAATTGGCTTCCAATTTATTATCTTTGTTAGGGTCTCATCATCATACACCCTTAAACATGCATTCTAAATACATAATAAAGCGCGTATAATAAAATAATAATGATATGCGGATGGATACTTTACACATTGATCCTAGATCAAATCTCTCCATTTCCTCTCTCCTCCCACTAGCACAAGTATTTACTTCTAACCCGTTACACTACACTTCTAAAGAAACCTCATTTAAATTGAGGGGAATAGGTGAGAAGAGAATACAAAGATAAAGAGGTAATAAGGCTGGACACGCAGGTTCAATTAATAAATTCCAAATTTATTACAACAATTTTTAAAATTGCCCCACGCAATCTAATATCCATCCGATATACATTATTCATGCATCGCAACCATGTATTCACACAAGCATGTTATCAATTAATCTAATCAAATTAATTAATCTGATAATTAGTGACCATCCAATGTTCAAACAACGATTTGATTTTGCGCGAGTCAAACTCGTTTTGGAAATATACTCAAAGTACGAATTCTCGAATTAAATTAAACAACAAAATTAAATCCAATTCAATTTATTTAATACTAATTCGCTATTTAATTCCAAATTAAATTTACACTTTATTAATAAACCTTTACGACTTAAATTCCAAATTTAATCGTTACGGGTCTCAAAGCCCGATTAACGTCCAACGTCAATTTAATTAAAGTCAAATGGGCTTTTAATTAATTTCTTTAAGGCATGGACTTTTGGTCAACTCGGGTCAAACCGATAACCAAAGTCCAATCAAGGAGTTACCCCATAAGCCTAGAAATCAATTTAGGCCCATTAGGCCCAATTAAACTTTAAAGGTCCATTAGTCGCATTTGGGCTTTATGGAAGCGGTTTTGGGCCCAATTGGATCCAACCAATTTGGCATAAACCTAACTTGGTACAACCAAGCCCAATTACAACACTTAAGCCCAATTTCACAAAATAGGCCCAACATAATTCAATTACAAAAATTCCAAATTCCCAATTTAATTACATAAAGTGTATATCATAATTAATTACCCAATTAACATTTCCAAAAACCAATTAGCCTAATTAATCATGCTCATTAACATTAAATCATGTCCAACACAATTTAACCAAAAATCAAACCCATACATGCTTTATAACTCTCGGCTAAAGGGAATTTTTGTGTCAAATTCAAATTCAATCCAATTAAATTCAATTCAACATTAAATCAATATCCCCAACATGATTCTAACTCATCCAATGAATCAAAAAATCAAAAATCACCAAGAATTAGGGCTATGTCATTCTCGGCCGAGCTAAGATATTTGGGCAAATTTGTTCAAACAACATTTGATCAAATTGATCCAATCAATCTTCAATTAAAACACATTTAAGCATACTAATTTATCCAATTTCATTAAATCATGCTCAAAAATATTTTACCCAAATTCTAAGCCCTAATCAAATTTCATGCTTTTCAATCGCTCTGATACCATTGTTGGAGTTTCTACGACCCCGAGGATCGAATACAAAGCAAGAAATAAGTGTGAATACAACGAGGGAGTTGCGGAATACTCACATCGAGCGGTTGAGCGACGCGGCAACGAACAAAAAAATTGTTTTCTGTTTCCTTACTGCTCACGGCAGTGAGCTGCAGTCCTCTCCAAGATTCGGCCTTTTGAGGTCCTTCGTCAAGCTCCAAGCTTCGTCAAATGATTCCAAGCTCATGGGTGGACTTCCCTATCACCTTCGCATGACTTCGTAGTGTGCTAGCACTCTTGCTTTTGCAACAAAATCATGACTTTTGCTTCCCATTTTTCCTCATTGGCTCTCGGCACTAACAGAACCAAAAGAAGGAAATGCAGCAGCCACTTGGGCGAAAATGAGAGAAGAGAGGAGAAGAGAGAGTTGTGATGGTTTGTGGGAAAAAGTGTATCAAATACACTAAATCAATTTCCAAAATTAATTACAACTTTCCTATTTCCAAAAGTCACGCATAAATGCTTGCCAACTACCGCCATCAATCCATCAATCAATCAAATCAAGTGACAAGTTGTCACATCACTCAAAGTGACTAATGATTTGACGCTTGATGTGACTAATGATTTGACGCTTGATTTGACTAGCGTGCCGCAGTCGAATTCGAAATGCGAATGCGCTCGCAAACAATCTCGGGCTCGGGTTCACTAATTCCAAATTAACGAATTTTCCGTTGCGACGCAATTAAATGATTACGCCTAGCGAAGTCACTATTCACGTTGCTAACGAATTAATTCTAAATTAATTCATTCGCCCAAATTAAAATCTAATTTTAATTCCGCGTCGAATTCCAATTTCGTTTAATATATCGAATATATTAATTTAACCGATTAATTCCAAATTAATCATTTTCTCTCTTTAATTGATATTTTATCCCAGATAAAATATCTCCGTAATTAATCCCAGATTAATTTTCTCTCTCATCATTAATTAATCCCAGATTAATAAAAGTGCGAGTCATACGTCATCGGTGAATCTTCGGGAAGCGACCCATGAGATCCCCGGATATGTTGGCAGTAAATTCGGTCGTCGGACTTTCCGAACACGTAAGTACCTAGTACTATGTTTGTACCAATTTACAAGACAAGGTTGCCTTCTAGCAAACCATCATGCCTACCCAATTCTCCAGAAATATCCTTACAGGAATATAAAGATCTATATCAGGCGTAGTATACGTAGTATTGCGTATTTCGATCCAGTATCGGATGATCACATGCAAGGCCTGGGGCTGGTACAGTGTCTGCCCCGTACGAAGCATATATCGGATTACGAGCAACTAGTCTCTTTAATATCAGATAATCATGACCAATTCATATTATCCCGACGGTTGCAACCTTTTTAGAGAACCAGTTCTGTATCCCTACGCGATCATCATCTCCATATGACTGGAGTGATACTTCCGTCTTGACATCACACCCAACACACTACGATTCTCAATATACCCAGCAGAGGCGTACACGGAACCGGTTAAAGCCCTTGACGACCACAACCAAAGTATATTGATTATCGCAAGTATTAGCGGTTCAAGTCTCAAGTTAAGACCAAATACACCTACCCTGATTTCGGACTTCCATAGACACATAGTCATACTACCAATGGAATTCCGAGGGGGTCTATCCAGAGCGAAGCTATTTCCCGTACCATCGGTAAAACACAACCTCCTATTACACTTGCATGAGTATCATATACCCAAATATATGAGAACTATGCCGTTTGTGCCCTCACAACGCACATAATTGTAATACTAGTCTTTTACGCATTTATCGATGTCCAATCTCGATAATACTCTGACTAGGGATATTTAATGATTTATCCTTTGTGGACTGATACTGTCTCATATCATTCTCAATCCAGGAACAAATCATAAGGACCTCCTATCATTTATACATCTAGGTGATCTAATCACAAATGATAAGAGTGCAATCTCCTTTCTCACATAGTTAATTTGTACAACAACACCATGATCTGTACAAATAGTGACGCTATGGGTCATAATTGTCCAACAGTAACATTCACTCGGAGCCAAGTGTTCTACTACCTTAGGGTCAGGTTACGTCCCACCAAGAGGCCCATCATCGGCATGGGGTCGGAGAATCTCCCTAATGGCCGGCTCTCCATTAGTCCAAAGAGGTAACACTCCCTCGGAGCCAAGTGTTCTGCTACCTCAGGGTCGGGTTACGTCCCACTGAGAGGCTCATCATCGGTTTGGGGCCGGAGCATCTCCCATATGACCGGCTCTCCAATGGTCCGAGGAGGTAACAATCCCTCAGAGCCAAATATTCTACTACCTCGGGGTCAGATTATATCCTATCGAGAGGCTCATCATCGGTACGGGGTCGGAGCATCTTAGGATGACGAGATGACAAGAGACAACCTAATTGGTAGCCGTGGTAGTTTCCTCTATGACTCCTGGAGCTGACCAACAACTGGTTGATCAGTACACCTCTAACTTTGTAGTTCCCGGTACCAACTCGCCCAACTCGTTCAAATCGAGAACTATGGGGCAGATACTGATGGTATTTTTATGACAAAGTATTTGAGCAGTACGACAAGGGCAGAAATGGATTTTCACCTTTTGGAAGGACAGATGTTCAGAAGGTATCGGTTACTCCTCGAACAGGCATGGTATTCAGACCCGGTTTCCCAGATCTGGCTGACCAGAGGACGCAGTATGATTCAACTCTCAGAGACCGACAACAACAGAACTGAGACCGACCACAGTAGTCCAGTAGCTCATCTCGGTCCTACTTTTCCTCCTAAATCGGGATGATGAGCTCAAACGTTTTAGGTCAGGTCGCGAATAGTTGGGACAGTTTGGCGCACGACTTGGCCGTGCTCATGAAGCCCTACATGTGATCCGGACCATTTGGACTTTTCTCTCTGACATGTACTTTCGAACAAGAGACCTTTACAGACTATCATCATTAATGATAAAGTATGGCAATGTATAAAACGGCATGATGCGACAGGAAATTAGATTGCAGGTTTGCTTTCGGTGAAGTAATTGAGGTAGAGAGCCAGTCAAATCCTGGAAGCCTGCATGGCTGACGTCATAGGGATACGAGAACAGTGGAATAGTGTTGTATTTTCCTTAGTATATAAAGGGAGAGTAATCTCATTTGTAAGGGTTGGAAAAAATTTCATTTAAGCATTACTTGTAAGAAAAGCTAAAAAGAGAACAAACAGCTCAGTTTTCTTTAGGCCGCCCTTGAAAACAAATCGGCCGAGCTCAATTTGGTAATAAAAATCATCCCCCATTTCCGTGGATGTAGGTTGGACTCGCTCCGCCGAATCACGTAAAACCCTCTTGTCGATTTTGTGGTTGTTTTATCTTTTGTTAAATTTGCTTTTGGTCCCCCATAACCAAATAAATTCACGGTTAGAGGAGGATTGTCTCGGGAAAATTATCCCGAAACTGCCCCTGGAATGAAAATCACCAGTCAACATATTTAAAAATCCAAATAAATAAGTGAAGCATTATATGTAGTTGGATCATCAACACCACCGAAGCGAAAATCATTTGTCTTTGTCAAACACAAATTAAGCATGACGCATACATACTATAACAAAATTGACTTTTATTGGCGAAAATTTTCGCCACTAGAAGCTATTATTCCGCTAATAAAACTATTAGTGGCGAAATAGTATTTCACCACTAAAAGTACGTCACAAAAGGTATTAGTGGCGAAAATTTAATTCGCCGCTAAAAGTATATTGTTTTTCGCCACTGAAGGTTCATTTTTAATGGCGAAATAGTTTTCACCTCTGAAAAGTCACTTTTAATGGCGAAAATTTCGCCATTAAAAGTCATTTCTTTCGTCACTGAAGGTCATTTTAGTAGCGAAATAAATTTCGCCACTAAAAAGGACATCCACTGGCGAAAAAAATTGACTTTTAATGACGAAATTTTCACCACTAAAAGTACAGTCTGAGTACCTTTTGGTGAAATTATATGGAAACAACGGTTTACATCATATGATATTTTGTAT
The DNA here is from genome assembly GCA_019454045.1 of Zanthoxylum bungeanum. Taxonomy (NCBI): domain Eukaryota; kingdom Viridiplantae; phylum Streptophyta; class Magnoliopsida; order Sapindales; family Rutaceae; genus Zanthoxylum; species Zanthoxylum bungeanum. The sequence continues at coordinate 19,088 of SKCR01032431.1, forward strand.
TGTAAAATGATACAAAACATAAAATTTAATACATTAATATATATAAATAGAATTTTATATTTACAAGCAAGAAAATATATTATGTTCCAACATTAAAACAGACAAATGATCAACTAGTTATAATTCAAAAAAAAAAAACTATTGTTTTTGTCTCACATCTAAATTTACATTCTATATTCAATTTACAAAAAAGACTTTGAACATATGGTGAAAAGAAACTATTCATCAAATGAACTAGCTTCTCATTTGTCCACTACTTTTTCAACCAACAAAATAGTTACCTGCATTTGTATGAAAATAATTATATAAGTATATATTAATAGATAAACAAAAACTAATAATATGTAAAAAAAAAAAAAAAAAAAAAAAAAAAAAACTGAAGAATTGAGAAATTTCAAGAAATAAAATTAAAGTAAACTTGAGTTGATATTTTGAAATAGTATTTCAAATTACCTGATATTTATGAAATATATATGGAACAAAAGTCACAGAACTGTTATCGAAACATATCACTTGAAACCGATTCGATGTGATTTCAGTCTTTTCTTCCTATCTTCACCATCCTGAGGTTAAGTTTTTTTAAAAAAAATTACAACCAAACTACTTTACTTTGCAATCTTAAAATTGGTATCAAGTCACATTTATTTGTAAAGTTATTGTTGGAGTTGATCCTGCAACTGCTGCATTCAAAGCCTTTTGATCTGTATAATATAAATGTAATTTTCACAATAATAATGTTATAGGCATCACAAATATATTTAATTAAAAAATAAGTACATGTGACTCACATTGCTCTCCACGCATATGAGACATATTCTTATGCACCTTTCACCGCAATATTACATATTAAACAAGTGTACAACTCCTTTGGCAATCAAATATGTTTTAAAGAATTTTTTGTCATTTTTTTAATCAAAACATAACTTATGATATCATATTGAGTTGGAGCAACATCATTGGGACTGATCTCTTCTTATCAACAGACTTTGAAATAGATGAACCGAACTGTAAATTTATTGAGCAAATATATCAAAACACAAGAATATAGAAATAGCTTTGTATAAATATCTTATTACTTACTGGTGGATGATGACTTCCCGCGAAGAAGCTAACTCTTCTTTCACCAACCGTTGGAACTCTTTCTTCATTTTAATGCGTAGCTCCACATGCAACTTGGACTCTATCTCTGCACTGAGTATAACTCGAAGTTCAGTCTCTTTTTTTAGACAAAAGTTAGCTATTTTATCCTCAACTTCAGATTAAATTCGAGTAGTTATCTCCTCATTCGTCAAACTATAATGATTTTATTGCCCTCCATGATTTACACTTTGAAAGGGAGAGGGCTTTCCCTCATACCTCTTTGGTATCCTGATCTATGCCCAAGAATAATTGTGAAAGCCTTTTGGGTTGTAAGTGTTTCAACTTCATTGCATTGCAATTGTGTTTCATGCAATTCCCTCAATTTTTGATAAGCTTCTTCATCTTTTTTATCTACCCAACTACCATCTTTTTTCTTTCTTTCTTTAGCAAGAAGTCTAAGATATTATATTGGTTCTGTAGTATTTTCAAGGGTACTTGTCGTGCTTCACTATGCACTGGATAAGACAATGTAAAATACAATAAAAACCATGAATAGAAAGAAATAAAATAACACACCCACTCACAATAAAATATTACGATTTCATACGTAATTTTTGAAATAGACTTGGTACCCACGCAAGCAAGCATCTTTTATTTTTTCGATTGGAAGAATTCACTTTACTAATATGTTGCAATAATAAATATAATATGGGAGGCAAATAAAAATCCAATTATCAGAAATACAGAAGCATTGGAAATTTTATATTTATACAGAAATACAGAAGCATCCAAAAATTAGGCTTCGATTTCAGCTGCAGCTGCTGGCAGCAAAAACCCAGTTTCATGCAGCAGAAACTCGAACTGGGTTCTGCTGCTGCATGTGCTGCCAGCAGCTGCAGCAGAAACCAAAACCAATTTTGGTTTTTGCTGTTCCATGTGTTACCAGCAGCTGCTGGCAACAGAAACCCAATTTTGGTTTCTGCTACTGTATGCAACCGAAGCATAAACCCAATTTTTGTGTTCCCCGACTTACTCTGAACTTATGTGTTCCTCAATATTGTTCCACTAACCATTTCCACTAATTGTAATCAACTTCAGAGGGACAATGACTTAAACGCTCACTGTCAATTTTATATTTCATATAATAATCTCTCCTTAATCTAAATCGCAAACTTCGATATCTTTTCATCAAAACCCTCCAAACAGCACACTCCACATTAGAACTCTTAGGAAGCACAAAAATTCATATATCACATCACATATAAACTATTATAAATGTTAAACAATAAATATTTATACAACCATTTACTTACACAAAAAATCTTAGAGTCAAGTGTATTTAACCTTCACTTTGTCCATGAGCTTTTTACTGATGCTTAAAT
>SKCR01032432.1:0-21539 GCA_019454045.1 Zanthoxylum bungeanum
AACAGTGACGCTATGGGACATAATGTCTAACACAATCGACATTAAATCAACACTTCTAATCGTTTCAAGTCATCCAATGATCAACGAAACAAAATTCCTAGACATTAGGGCACTATACCTATTCGGCCAATATACTCAAATTGGGGAAATTTGTTCCAAACAATTTTTAATCAAATTGATCCAACCAATCATCAATTAAAATACATTCAAGCATACTCTATCATCCAATTTCATAATTGCATGATTAAATCAATTTTACCCAATTTCAAGCTTTATGACATTCTTGGCAATTTGGGGATTTTACATCCGATTCGAATTCAATCCAATTGATTCTACAATCGATATCAAATCATCATCCCAAATGATTTCCAACACACCCAATTGTCAAAAATCAAAAAATCCCAAGACAATTTAATCATCAAATTTTCGGCCAAGGTGGAATTTTGGGGGAAAAAAGATCCAATCCATTTTTCTTGAAATTGACCATGTCAATCTTCAATTCAAACACAATTAAGCATACAAATCCATCCAATTTAATTTATTATGCTCAAATTCAAGTTTGCCCAAATTTTAGCCCTAACATTTTTCATGCTTTTAACCTAAGCTCTGATGCCATTGTTGGAGTTTCTATAGGTCCCAAGATCAAAACTCAAGCATGAATCATAAACGAATACAACGACGGAAGTGCGGAATACTTACATCGAGCGGTTGAGAGACGATTTGGCAACAAAAACGAACTGAAATTCTACTCACTGCCCACTGCTCATGTGCGCCCACTGCAGTAGTTTGGTGGTCTGTTTTGCGCCATTTTGAACATCAAAAACGAGCTTCAAGCTTCATCAAAACGTTCCCGGCTCATGGGCGAACCTCCCTACCACCTTCGCAAGACTCGTAGTGTGCTAGCACTTGATTTCTCACCATGAAAAACCACTCTTGCTTCCCCTTAGTGTCACGCCATTTCTGGTTCAAAACCAATGAACTTCTAAGCTTTTGGGCATGAGAAGAAGAGAGCAAAAATGAGAGAGAAAGAAATGTGTTTACATGTTACCGAAAAGTGTAAAGCCTTTTTGATTATATATTTTTTAAAATAATAATCAATTTCCATTTAATTTCATCTAATAAATTAAATGAATTTTGGAGCCAAAAACCAAAAGTTTTCCCTCCACTAGCTTTCACTATTCCCATCAACTTTAAGTCATATCAACTTTAATAAAGTGACATGTCTTTCAATCAATCAATCACATCAATGAATCACATCACTCAAAGTGACATTTGTTTTGACGCTTGATGTGACGAATGATTTGACGCTTGATGCGACTTGCGATGCCGCACTCGAATTCGAAATACGAATGCGCTCACAATCACACTCGGGCTCGGGTTCGTTAATTCCAAATTAATGATTTTTCCGTCGCGTCGTAATTAAATGATTACGCCTAGCGAATTCACTATTCACGTCGCTAACGAATTAATTCTAAATTAATTCGTTCGCCCGAATTAAAATCTAATTTTAATTCCGCGTCGAAATCTAATTTCGTTTAATATATCGAATATATTAATTTAATCGATTAATTCCAATTAATCGTTATCTCTCTCTAGACGATATTTTATCCTAGATAAAATATCTCCGTAATCAATCCTAGATTAATTTTCTCTCTCTTCTATATAATCCCAGATTATTCAAGAGTGCGAGTTGTGCGTCATCGGTGGATTATCGGGAAGCGACCCATGAGATCCCCGGATATATTGGCAGTAAATACGGTCATCGGAGTATCCGAATCACGTACGTACCAAGTACTACGTTTTACCGATTTACGAGACAAGGTCGACTCCTAGCAAAGCACCAAGTCTTCCAATTCTCCGGACATATCCATTTAAGAATATTAAGATCTGTATCAAGCGTAGTATACGATTGTATTGTGCATATCGGCCCAGTATCAGATAGTCACGTGCTAGGCCTAGGGCTGGATAAGTGTCTGCCCCGTACGAAGCACATGTCGGATGTCTGGTAACTAGTCTCTATAATCGGATATACATGACCTTGTCATAATATCCCCATGGCCGCGCAGCACTTAAGAGCACTAATACCGTATCCTGCGTGACATCATCTCCACTGTGACTGGAGTGATACTTCCGTCTTGACATCACATCCAATACACTACGACTCTCTGATAAACCCAGAAGTGGTGTACGCAGAACCGGTTAAAGCCTGTACCACCAAGACCAAAGTCTATCGATTATCGTAAGTATTAGCGATGTAAGTCTCAGGTTAAGACTATACACACCTACCTTGATTTCGGCCTCCCATAGACACATAGTCATAATACCAATGGGATTCCGAAGGGTCTATCCAGAGCGAAGCTGTTTCCCGTACCATCGGTGAAACACGACCTCCTATCGCACTTGCATAAGTATCCAATACTTATATATATGAGAACTATGCCGTTGTGCCCTCACAACGCGCACAAATGCAATACTAGCCTATTCCGCATTATCGATGTCTAGTCTCGATAATACTCCGGCTAGGGATATTTAATGATTAATCCTTCAGGACCGATACTGTCTCATATCATTCTCAGTCCAGGAACTAATCACAGGGACCTCTCTTCATTTATATATCTATGGTGATCTAATCACAAATGATGAGAGTGCAATTTCCTTGTCACATAGTTATTTTGCTACAACAACACAATGATCTGTGGAAATAGTGACGCTATGGGTCATTTTGTCCAACAAGTTAATGACTATTCTCAAAGAGAAAAAGTCAAAATTTGCAATAAGACAAGTAGCGCTAGTCGCACCTTACTTCGATATTCTAGAAACCCGAGGCTAGGCCAAAGGCTTCTGGAATGTGGAAAATGGCAAAGGAAAAATCATTATAATCTTCTAGGAAGATAAATGACATATCCCAAAATGTCTGCCTAAATGTGGCAAAAGGGATCACAGAAGCGTGACTGCCGTTTGCACAAAGCAGACATGAAGGAATTGAAGACGGGCAAGGCTCTGACTTCAAATATGTTTGTCATAATTATGTTCACTACTAGTATTAAAATTGGATTTTAAATACTTAGTGTGGTACATAAATATGTATTGGTGTTCAAAATCTGCTATGAGCAGGTTACTGACTTCAAATTAGATTTATCTGCGAATTGGAGACGGGACGAAAGTCGCTGTTTTAACCGTAGATACCTAATTTAGGAACTACCCTTCGGGTATGTACTTAAATTAGGAAATTGTTGTAATGTAACTAGTTTGACTAGAAACATTATCTCTATATCAGTGTTTAATCCGTTGCGGATTTACCTTTATATTCTAGAACACTAAAGTGGTTTATTATATAAAGATGATATTGAGATAAACACATTAGATGTGGATAACAGAATTTATATTTTGAATATAAATAAATCTCAAACATATAATATGACAAACAAACAGCTCAAACTGATTTGATCAGTTAAGAGACTTATAAGTGGCATTTATGTCTGGGACACATTTAAACAAGACTCGTATATCCACACTTTCGAAGAATGGGTACCAGGACTGATTTGATTCAAATCAAATAAAGTCTACGAATCTAGTTTATTGGGCAAAATGCCTAAAACACTAATTACTTGGTAAAAGTGTAAATGCCACCAATCTGCTAGCCCTAGTTCATAGTGAAGCAAGTGGGCCCATGTCTAGCTAGGCTAGAGGTGGATATGAATATTTTGTGACCTTTACAGATGTGGCATCGCGTTATAGTTATGTGTTTCTTTTTAAGAACACAAATCGAAAACTTTTAAGTTTCGACACGAAAATAGACAAACAGATCGGCTAAAGTATTAAACCGTCACGGTAAAACCGTAATGGAAAATTCTTAAGCAATAAGTTTCTAATATACTTGAAAGAGTATAGTATTCTTTCAATGAGGACTCCTCCCGGAACACGTCAAATTGACGGTGTTGTGGGACATAGGAACTGGACGACGCATGCTGTTCCAGGCTCGCGGCCTAGTTGGGAATACGGAGTAGCCCGCGGGGGACTAAACCGGAGAATAATGGAGTCACCACCCGGTGTGAACCGAGAAAATGAGATTTAAGGCCGTACTCACCCCTCGCAAGGGAAGACCTCAAACCGTTGGGTTCGGAATGGTCCATTACTTATGTCACTTGTAATGAAAGGATTTGTGTAATAATTTAATCAAGCTTAAGTAACACTTATTTCCAAGAGTATCATGCTTCTAAATCCATATGCACAAAGATAAAACTTACACCTAAATTCATGTATTTCACATCTAAGATTGCATGCTTGAAAGTACATCAAAGTAGCAACGAACATACAACTTCATTGGCATATTGTTTTCATGGAAACACAAGCACACGCTAACCACGCAAGCACACATAAAGGCGAATCAAATAATGGCAAACATATGATTTCATAGACATATCATAAACAAATAGCCATTACATGTCCATGCATAAATAAAAGAGTCAACTAAGTACATAATGCAAAAAGACACTTAAGGATGCAATTAGGCATTAAAGTAAGCATGCTACGACATGGTGCAAAAGAAGATAACTAATATGGACACAAACACACATGTGAGCACCTTTCCAAGTGGTACGTGGAATTGTATCCCAAGTACAGACCACATTACCGTACATTCGGAATCTGCTACGAAATTTATGTCTGGGTTTCCATCCGATATACCACAATAAATAATACTAAAATGCTATCATAACATGGATATATGAATTGTACTACGTTAAGCCAAGACTAAGGTAAATGATGCATCCAATATATGAAAGGCGCGGCAATATCGTGGTAAAGGTAGCCTTTTAGGCTTTTTTCTTCCCCCAAATGGAGAACCTTTTTAGTCCAACACAATAAGTCCATGCGCTTTCCATTACAATGCGTACAAAGACAAAGATAAATATATGAGACTTCGTATTCCCGATTGAACACATCTATATTCAACCGAATATACATCAACGGCGCGGCAAAACATCGTGGTAAAAGATTTTAACCCCTCCAAATAGGGGACCTTTAATCCGACTTACTAAGCCCATGCGCTCGATTGCATCATGTATACAAAGAATAAAGACAATAATATCAAACTTAGTGTGCCCGATTGAACATATCTTACTTTCAACCGAACACACATCAACCGGCGCGGCAAATCATCGTGGTAAAGGGTTCTAACCCCTCCAAATAGGGGACCTTTAATCCGACTTACTAAGCCCATGTGCTCGATCGCATCATGCATAAACAAGTAACATGCGGAATTTGAATGATGAATAATAAATAAATCAAAGCAACATAAAACAAAAGAAAGTGCCGTTTACTCAAGCGGTACGTGGAGTTGTATCCCGAGTACAGATCATACTACCGTCCATTCGGAATCGGCTATGAAATTTATGTCCGGGTTTCCATCCAATATACCGCGAGAGTTGACACATCTTTCATTTTATTCCCAAGCCATAACTTACAATATTTCGTAATCAATGCATATTTATCTACTCAAGGGCCACAACATGCATTTTAACATAATAATCATCTAACAATACTCAATGAATAATGAAAATAAAACAGAAAACGAATGTGGAAAATACCCTCAGGTCTAACCTTTTATTTCGACTTTCGGACTCGCGTTTCACGGCCGTCGGAAGGGCTATCACTCCTATACGTTTCTGGTTCACTGGTTTGCGTTTTACCTCACTGTTTCGCTGTTTTGATCACTGTTTTCACCCCGTTTTGCTGCTATTTCCTTGCGGTTTTCTGGTCACTATTTCAGGTGCATTTAGGGACTGTTTTGTACGGTTTTAATGGGTATCGGGCTGCTGTTTGTTCGGTTGTTCAAAGATTTTAAAGTGCAGTTTTTGTTCACTATTTTGGGCGGTTTCGGGGACTGTTTCGGGACAGTTCTGGGTGCAGTTTTGGGTAGTTTTTGGGACAGTTTCACGGGCTGTGCAGGGGGAGAATTGGTGCTGCTGGTGATGAAGGGTTCACGTGAAGCTTAGGGTTTGTCGGTCAGGGCTTTAGGTTTGTTGCTCGGTGGAGTCTGTGAGTGAAGGGCTTTAGGTTTTTTGTCTCTTTTATAGCTCAGTTTTGTGGCTGCCGTGGGTTTGTTTGTTGGCATGAAGCTAGGTGGCCTTTGTGCGTGAGTTGGCTCCGTGAATGAGAGTTGGGCAGATTTTGGCGTTGAGTGAATTTGGAGGCGTGGAGGTTGTGCAGAGGGTTGGGCGTGTAGTAGAGGAAATGAAGGGCTTTGTTGCATGGACCGAGAGGCAGTTACGTGGGTGCAAGGCTATATGCGAGGGTTGTTTGCTTCTGTGAGTGAAATGTTCTCTGTGTAATGAAGGAGCAGGCTTAATTTGTTTATTTGTTTATTTGTTTGTTGTTTGTACGTGAGAGAGAGAGGAGGTTTAGGGTTGAGAAAAATGTTTCTTTTATAGAAAAATGGGATGGGTGAATCCTTGCTTGACAAGGAAGGGATTTGGCTAATAAAAGGGGGATTTGATTTAGTTTCAAGTAAGGTAAATACAAGATTGAGGGGAGACAAATTTAGGCTTGATTAGGAAGTTAGTATATTTGATTGGTGTTAATTAGGAATTTAATTTGTTAGATTAGGAAGTCAATATTTTTAATTGGTTATGATTAATTTTAATTAGGCATAATATTTTTTTAATTTAGTATATAATATTTTAAGTTAGGAAGTTACAATATTATAATTTGGTATAATTATATTTTATGTCTTATTTAATTTGGTATATCAATTAATTAATATTTTATTTAATTTAGATTTATTTTAATTTAGATTTATTTTAATTGGTTTAATTTAATTAGCTTTTAATTTGATTTAATTATTTGATTTAATTGGTTTAATTTAATTTTTGACATGTATTTTAAATGTTTTAATTATTTTCGATTGGGCTTGGGTGAGATGGACTTGGATTTATGCATGAGTGCTAGATGTGGGGTTTTGGGCCAAGGTTAAGTGTTTGCGAGTTTTTTAGGCTAAATGTGCTTTAAAACGGAGGTCCACCAGCGAGCCCGAAGCTAAAAAAGCGAGTCAAATTCGACAAAGTACTGATTTCCATCTTTTCCCTTCCGACGTCCGTTTCCCGCGGCTTCCGCGACTTAAAAGATAGTGCCTCCAAATGAGACTCTCATCGAGATTTATATGCAAAAATACAGTGCCTACAGTCGCCTCCACTTTGATGGACTTGTGTAATGTATAACAGTGACAATCCTATCAAAGTTATGCAATGCAAGTTTCACTTACCTGGATCGCCAGCTGCCACCGGACTTGCCTGCTGCTTCGAACTGAGTTGATCTGGTGTCAATTTTCGAACTGTGCTCCATTTTTTGAGTGCCATTTTCGGCAACTCTGATGTAATGTTGCCCCATTTTTGGAGGGCCTTTTTGGCATATGTTGTGTGTGCTCCCATTTTGGAGCGCCATTTTCCTCGGCATTTGCTGTGTGTGCTCCATTTTTGGAACGCCATTTTCGGCATTTGCTGTGTGTGGGTGATGAGTGGTATTTATATCACTATTTCCCACTCATTTAATCTAATATTTTGTATAGTTTCTTGAGTTTTGTGAATGTTTTGATGTGTTTTTTGTTATTTTGTAGATAAATAAAGTTTGGAAAGCACTGGAGGCAATTTGAGGCAAAACCGGACAAAAATGCGTCAACAGGGATATTTTCGTCTCTTCAGCGTCGCGACGCTGGAACACTGCGCGCCGCGACGCCCAGCGTGCGCCGAATCTGCTAACATGCGCCGGGTCCACAAAATCAGAATCTGAGAAAAGTTGACTTTGCTAACGTGCGCCGTGACACGTGTCACCATCACAACAGAGATGCTAAAATGCGCCTTGCCACGTGTCGAAATCCTATTGCTTGGACGGCCACCGCCCCACGTGTCATCCTACGTGTCGCCACATCATCGTCCACATCAGCAGCCACATCAGCAAGTCAACCGAGTCAACATGCCATGTCATCATCAGCCAATCACAGCGCGACACGTGTCAACCTCTCATTCGTCTGACGGCCGCCGCCCCACGTGTCGCCACGTTGTCTTCCACATCATCACAGTGACGTCACCAATGACGTCATGAACAGTGACACGTCATCAATGACGTCAGCATAATAATTGAGTTTTAGCCGCCATGACACGTGTCGCTCTAAACAGTCAGCCGCCTTGCTACGTGTCATCTCTCTCATCATGTGCCACGTCGACAAAATCCAGCGTCGCGACGCTGAAGCTTTGGCGTCGCGACGCGCGAACAGTGACCAAACAGTGAATTTTTTTTGCTATAAATAGGCCGCGAATTTTCAGTTTTCATTACACCTTTTCTCACTCCTTCTATGTAATTAGGGAGTTTCTCTCTCTAGAATTTTCATTTTTATTTTTTACTTTTTTACTTTTGTAATAATTTTAATTACTGTTTGTAATAATAATTTACTCTCTTTATTTTACAGTTTTTACTATTCACTATGCGGAGGTAACTTCCCTATGCTAAGGTGAAAGGTAATTATTTTACTATTGCTATTTAGATTAATCTCCCTTAAAAATAATATATTTACTATTTAAAATTCTGATTAATAAAGGAATACCGCTATATTGGTCGGTTGGTAAATTTATTTTCTGTTGGTTTGAAACTGATTAATCAAGGATACCGCCAGACTGGTCGGTTGGTAAATTTATTTTGGTACCGCCTTTATGGCTGGATTATGGACAAATATACCGCCTATATGGCTGGTTGGACTTAATTGGACTTAATCAGGATACCGCCAGATTGGTCGGTTGATTAAATAATTTCATAAGTTTATATATTATTTTATTGGGAGATATCTAAATTAGTAATATTAAAAGTAATTCCTTTTTGCCTTAGCATTTTATTTCATTTGTAATTTTCTCTTCAGCATTTTCATTATCGCAATTACTTTTCAGCAGTTTATGTCTTTTATTTTCAAGTTTTTATCAGCCCTAGCTATGTGTCATAACTAAGTTAATATCTAGGGTTGTGATGAAATTCAATGTCACGGGTTTATAAGGGTTAGATTATAATTTGGGTAATATAAAGATTTATTTATTGAGTCTTAATCTTAATGCTCTTTAATTAACTGGCCATTAATTAAATTGACTAGGTAAACTTAAAATGAACTAGACATAGGGATTTTAAGTTTAAGACCTTAGATTCAATAGCCCACGATCTTCCTTAAGGATAGATAACCCTTTCAATAGATTTCCTTACAGGATAGGAATATACCTGTCGGGCGGGGGTAGTCTTAATTGGAACTTAATCGTAATGAATCTAGGTAATTTGGTTGACATAGACATATGGTTCAATTGGATTATACTAGGTATTTGTAATTGACCATCGGAAGAGGCTTTTACATAAATTAGTGTTTCAGGTTAATAAATCAATATATTACCCAATTATAAAATAACCACTTTATCTTTATATAATATTGGAATAAATCACAACCCTGGATAGTTTTAATATTGAATTTTCTTAAAATCTACTTTAAAACAATTATATTTTATTGTCTTTAAATTTAGAATCGTCGCTATTTCAAATCAGTTAAACAACCTGTTAGATACTAGTAATCAATTAACCTCATAAAATTAATAACTTAGGTATTAAGTCCTCGTGGGATCGATACTTTTTATACTACTTGAACGATACGTACGCTTGCGTTATACGTGTGTGTTTACGCCGGTCAAGTTTTTGGCGCCGTTGCCGGGGACTTATTTATCTTTTATTATTAGTTTAGGGGTTAGATACTTTTACTTGTATCTAATTTCTTTTTACTTATTGTTATTGTTTTCTTGTGTTTCAGGTTCTCAGAAACTTCATGAGACGAACCAGAAGCTTTGAACTACGACCGCTTGACCCAGAAATTGAAAGAACTATCAGACAGTTGAGAAGGGAAAGGCGAGAAGCTCAAGAAGCTTTAGTCAACATGGAACCTGAACCTTTGGAGGTTGCACCACCAATTCCCATTCGAGACAGAACCATTCCGGTGGTTGACAGACTCATTTCATGTATTGTACTCCCTCCATTACCAGCAAATGCGGGTGACATCAAAACTTGCATTCAGATGATACAACAATCAGTTCAGTTTGGAGGAAATGCAACTGAAGATCCTAATTCCCACATCAGCAACTTCCTGGAAGTTTGCGGTACTTTCAATTACAACCGAGAAGCTGAAGAAGCAATGAGACTGCGTGTTTTCCCATACTCTTTGAAGGACAGAGCTAAAGCCTGGCTACATTCATTACCAGCAGGTTCTATCACAACATGGAACATCTTAGCCACCAAATTTCTTGCAAAGTATTTTCCACCAGCCAGAACCGGAAAACTGAGGAATGACATCACATCCTTTGTGCAGCAAGATTCAGAATCTCTGTACGAAGCTTGGGAAAGGTACAAAGACTTACTCCGGAAATGTCCACACCATGAAATTCCAAAATGGCTTCAAGTCCAAACATTTTATAATGGGCTTTCTGGAATAATGAGAACCACAATTGATGCTGCTGCTGGAGGAGCTTTAATGGCAAAAGGTGAAGATCAAGCCTGGGAATTAATCGAAGAAATGGCCAACAACAACTCTTTGTGGCCAACTGAAAGAAGTTTGATTCAAAGAATTGCAGGAATATATGAGGTTGGAGCTAATACAGCAGTCAACACCAAGCTAGATCAAATATGCAAATTCATGGAGACTCTTACCACTGGATCCACAAGTTCACCATATGGAGGAGCACCAGATTCAAATCAACATGAAGAAACGGTGAATTATGTCAACAATTTCAACAGGCAGGGGAACAATCCATATTCCAACACCTACAACCCAGGGTGGAGGAATCATCCTAATTTTTCATGGAGTAACAATTCAGGTCAACAACAGAACTATCCACCACCTGGATTTCAGCAACAGAACAAAGGCCAAACGCAGGTAAATGAACCAGGAATAGCAGAAGTGCTGGCTCAGTTAAAAAAGTACGATGCTATCTTTCAGAGCCAATCAGCTTCCATCAAAGCACTGGAGAATCAAATCGGACAACTGGCCAATGCTCAGAGTTACAGACCACCAGGTAATCTTCCCAGCAACACAGAACCAAATCCAAAGAACCGAGGAAAGGAGCAATGTCAAGCCATTACCTTAAAGAGTGGTACTGAGATCAACAAAGATATTGGAGTCAAAACAGCTGCTGAGGAAGTTCCAAAAGATGCAGTTCCACAGATGGAAGAAAAAAGAAAAAGAACAGATCACTCCACCACCACCATTTCCTCAGCGTCTTCAGAAAAACAAACTGGACAAACAGTTTGCTCGTTTCTTGGAGATTTTCAAAAAGCTGCACATTAACATACCATTTGCTGAAGCCTTGGAACAAATGCCCAGTTATGTCAAATTCATGAAAGACATCCTTTCACGAAAACGGAGATTGGGAGACTACGAGACAGTAGCATTGACGGAAGAATGCAGCGCCATCATTCAGAGGAAACTTCCCCCGAAGTTGAAAGATCCTGGCAGTTTCACCCATTCCTTGCATCATAGGAGAACATAACTTTGGTAAGGCTTTATGTGATTTAGGTGCAAGTATTAATTTGATGCCTTTTTCTATTTTCAGGAAACTACAAATTGGAGAAACAATGCCTACCTCAGTCTCACTGCAACTTGCTGATCGAACGCTCGTATTTCCAAGAGGCATAGTTGAGAATGTGCTGGTCAAAGTTGACAAATTCATTTTCCCAGCAGATTTTATTGTCCTTGATATGGAGGAAGACGCAGACGTGCCAATCATCCTCGGAAGACCATTCCTGGCTACAGGTCGAACCATTATTGATGTACAGAAAGGAGAACTAACCATGAGGGTACAGGACCAAGAAGTAACATTCAATGTTTTCAAGGCCATGAATTTACCAGACGATGAAAAGAAGGAGGAATGTTTCAGACTTGATGTGATACACAATACCATTCGGAACTCCAATGCAATGCAAAGTTCTACTGACAAACTTAAAACATGTCAATTGCTTGTGGAGCCTGAAGATAAAGCGTCTTTTGTACTGAAAGAGCCAAGTCTTGTCCTACAAGTAACAGAAGAGAAACAGTTCCACCACTCAACGAATGGGAGGAATTTCACAAACAGCCTTTTGAGAATGCCAAATTATACAAAGAAAAGGCAAAGAAAAGACATGATGAGAAATTAGTGCGCATACAACTGGAACCAGGGCAGAAGGTACTGTTAAACAAATCAAGGGGGAAATTCTTCCCTTGGAAGCCAAAATCACGGTGGTCAGGTCCATTTGTGATCACCAAAGTTTTTCCAGATAGAGCCGTTGAGATACATGATCCTGACTCCAACAAAACTTTCAAAGTTAAGAACAGCGTGTCAAGCACTACTGGGGAGAATCATTTGGGCGACAAAAGAAAGTGTTACACTTTCAGATCCAGCATAAACGTTCGAGAAGTAACGTCTAGCTGACGACTTAAAACTTAGCGCTCGCAGGGAGGCAACCCATGCAATTTTTGTATATATTGTGATTTGGTGTGATTTAATTTTGTGTGTTTAGTTTTTGCAGATTAAGTCATTTCAAGATGGAAGAAGCTCTCGCAAATCTTCACAAGCAATTTCCTTCTCTCCCACAAAAATCTCTATTGAAAGTTTACAAAGCTCGCTTGGAACGAATGAGACTACTGACGATCCATGGTGTGCCCAATGATATTCGTTGGGTAATTGAAGCACGAGTTCGATTGGCAGGTGAGTCTTCTGAATCTTTTATTTCACATCTGCCTGGTTTTGGAAGAAGCACCTATGCAAAGAAACGTAGAGCTAAACAAATGGGTGTTTGTTACAAATGTGCACGATGGAATTGCAACACTCGTTGTCGTTCTTTAGGAATGGTGTCTATTAATCGCGAAGACAAAATTGAATTCATTAGGGATGGCTTGAGTAAGGAGTCTTTAGATGATATATCTTCGACTCTTGAGACGCATCCCAGTGGACATGTTCATATAGCCTTTCGCAGATTACATACACAATTTCAAAAAGAAAGACAACAGTTAAGTCTCGGGAATCTGACTCAAAAAGACCCTGTTTGCCAATTTATAAGAAAATTGGATGGGAAGCTTGTCCCTGACGCATAGACGTCAATCAAGCCCGTTATTTGTAAATATTATATCTCTTTGTTTGTCTTTTCCTAATAATTGTGATTTGTTTTGTTTTCTCCGACAGGATCCAGATCTTGTTGACTATCACAATCTATTTTACTATTTTGCTACTAATCGTCCTTTGGAAGATACTTGTGCTATTTTTACTCACCCTTTTCAGGTATTATAAATTCAACTCATCATTGCACATTTGAAGATATCCAGAGTAAAACATGGAAGCCACTTCAAGAAGACGAGTTGAAAACATTTGTGTGTTTTGCGGTAGTACTGTTGGTACTAAACCACAATACATAGAAGCAGCACAGGAATTGGGTCGAGTCTTAGCCGCAAGGAATATACACTTAATATATGGCGGAGGTAATCTCGGACTAATGGGGATTGTATCAAAGGCCGTACAGGAAGGAGGCAATCATGTTTTGGGAATCATCCCAAAACCCTTGGCAGAAGCAAATCTTATTGAACCAACAAACGGAGAGGAACTGATCGTGCCAGGTATGTCTGAACGACTGGTAGAAATGATTAACCGTTCTGATGCTTTTATTGCTTTGCCAGGTGGCTTGGGCACATTGGAGGAAATTTTTATTGTACTATCTTGGGCGAACCTAAACATACACCAGAAACCAATTGGGCTGTACAACGTTGATGGGTTTTATGATTTTCTTTGTGTGTTTCTTGATGATGCTCGAAGAAATGGGTTCGTGTCAAAACCTTTAAAAGAACTCCTCTTTACTGCCAGAACTGCTCCAGATTTAATTGACCAACTCATAGCCTATGAACCGAAAGTTGACCCTATCATTTCAAAGATAAATTGGTCCGAGGACGATCGTGGTAAGAGACGTCGAATTAATCTGGATCTTAACCTGTAATTTTCCTGTAGAATTTCAACTAACCAGGTATTATTTTCTAAACTCTTCTTCTACTGTTTAAGACATTGAGGACAATGTCTCATTTAGGTTTGGGGGTGAGGTATAGTTAATAGTACTTGTTTGTTTTGTGTTTTTATTTTTAGTCCCAAAATTTTTCGAAAAATACAAAAAAAATTGAAAAATTTTCAAAAATTACAAAAATATTTTGTTTTTTTGTGTTTTTATTTTGACTAAAAAGGTGAATTGGTAAGAAATAGCCGAGTAAGGAGTTTCCACTCTTGAGACGTATTTCAAACCATTTATTTCGAAATAAGTTAATTTTGTTTATTTCCTTTTGAATTATTTAATTTGTGAATTCTCCATAATACTGACTAAAATGAATCTTCATATGCTCATTTGACAGGTATTATCAACATACATAGTAACATACAGACATGAGCTGTAATTGAAAAATTTGTAATATTCCGTGCTATAGTTTAATTGGAGGAAGCATCTATACATAGTTATGGAATAAAAAAAAAAAAAAAAAAAAAAAAAAAAATTTTGATGTACAAAAATAAAGTATCTAAGATCCGGGTTATTAAGTCTGTAAGGGTGTTTTAACACCTAGTGCCCTAAAACCAACTGGTTTGGGAGTCATTGGCCCAAAGCTCGCTACATGGATCGAAGATACTGCAAAAATATATTCATATCTGAAGTCTGAGTAATTAAGTTCGTAGGGGTGTCTTAACACCTGGTGCCCTAAAGCCAACTGGTTTGGGAGCCACCGACCCAAAGCTCGCTACATAGACGGAAGGTATTGTATATAAATAAAAAGTCAAAATTCAGAAATCAAAGAAAAAATCAGAAAAATCAGAAAATTATTCCATTACTACAAAAAGGTGTGAAATCTGATAGAACTTTAGGACAAAAATATTACTCTCTTATCAACTGCACTTATGACTGTTGTGGGCAAAAATGAGTTGTTTAATATTATGTTGACTGTGTATATGAAGAAAGATAAAAATAATCGGAGAATTTACTTATTCGGTAATTTAGAAAGAAACAAAACAACTAGTAACTTGTAGTAGAAGTTTCACCTGATTAGTTACTAACTTTTTATTCTCTTTTCGCTTGTCTTTTTGCTTTTGTGTGCATTAGTTTTAATACCTTTTTACTTTTGTAAAATGTTTGTGGGTATCATTGCTGTAAACCCTCACGAGACTACACTCGTCCACTAGGGACACCTAGGGGTTTAAAGGCTTGTTGCATATGCTAAATGCAACCGTGATCCCTACGAAAATGGCTTAGTTAAATTTTATTATGTTATTCCATTTTGTATTTTGCTCGAGGACTAGCAAAATGTTAGGTTTGGGGGTGTGATGAGTGGTATTTATATCACTATTTCCCACTCATTTAATCTAATATTTTGTATAGTTTCTTGAGTTTTGTGAATGTTTTGATGTGTTTTTGTGTTATTTTGTAGATAAATAAAGTTTGGAAAGCACTGGAGGCAATTTGAGGCAAAACCGGACAAAAATGCGTCAACAGGGATTTTTCGTCTCTTCAGCGTCGCGACGCTGGAACACTGCGCGCCGCGACGCCCAGCGTGCGCCGAATCTGCTAACATGCGCCGGGTCCACAAAAATCAGAATCTGAGAAAAGTTGACTTTGCTAACGTGCGCCGTGACACGTGTCACCATCACAACAGAGATGCTAAAATGCGCCTTGCCACGTGTCGAAATCCTATTGCTTGGACGGCCACCGCCCCACGTGTCATCCTACGTGTCGCCACATCATCGTCCACATCAGCAGCCACATCAGCAAGTCAACCGAGTCAACATGCCATGTCATCATCAGCCAATCACAGCGCGACACGTGTCAACCTCTCATTCGTCTGACGGCCGCCGCCCCACGTGTCGCCACGTTGTCTTCCCACATCACAGTGACGTCACCAATGACGTCATGAACAGTGACACGTCATCAATGACGTCAGCATAATAATTGAGTTTTAGCCGCCATGACACGTGTCGCTCTAAACAGTCAGCCGCCTTGCTACGTGTCATCTCCTCATTGTGCCACGTCGACAAAATCCAGCGTCGCGACGCTGAGGCTTTGGCGTCGCGACGCGCGAACAGTGACCAAACAGTGAATTTTTTTTGCTATAAATAGGCCGCGAATTTTCAGTTTTCATTACACCTTTTCTCACTCCTTCTATGTAATTAGGGAGTTTCTCTCTCTAGAATTTTCATTTTTATTTTTTACTTTTTTACTTTTGTAATAATTTTAATTACTGTTTGTAATAATAATTTACTCTCTTTATTTTACAGTTTTTACTATTCACTATGCGGAGGTAACTTCCCTATGCTAAGGTGAAAGGTAATTATTTTACTATTGCTATTTAGATTAATCTCCCTTAAAAATAATATATTTACTATTTAAAATTCTGATTAATAAAGGAATACCGCTATATTGGTCGGTTGGTAAATTTATTTTCTGTTGGTTTGAAACTGATTAATCAAGGATACCGCCAGACTGGTCGGTTGGTAAATTTATTTTGGTACCGCCTTTATGGCTGGATTATGGACAAATATTACCGCCTATATGGCTGGTTGGACTTAATTGGACTTAATCAGGATACCGCCAGATTGGTCGGTTGATTAAATAATTTCATAAGTTTATATATTATTTTATTGGGAGATATCTAAATTAGTAATATTAAAAGTAATTCCTTTTTGCCTTAGCATTTTATTTCATTTGTAATTTTCTCTTCAGCATTTTCATTATCGCAATTACTTTTCAGCAGTTTATGTCTTTTATTTTCAAGTTTTTATCAGCCCTAGCTATGTGTCATAACTAAGTTAATATCTAGGGTTGTGATGAAATTCAATGTCACGGGTTTATAAGGGTTAGATTATAATTTGGGTAATATAAAGATTTATTTATTGAGTCTTAATCTTAATGCTCTTTAATTAACTGGCCATTAATTAAATTGACTAGGTAAACTTAAAATGAACTAGACATAGGGATTTTAAGTTTAAGACCTTAGATTCAATAGCCCACGATCTTCCTTAAGGATAGATAACCCTTTCAATAGATTTCCTTACAGGATAGGAATATACCTGTCGGGCGGGGGTAGTCTTAATTGGAACTTAATCGTAATGAATCTAGGTAATTTGGTTGACATAGACATATGGTTCAATTGGATTATACTAGGTATTTGTAATTGACCATCGGAAGAGGCTTTTACATAAATTAGTGTTTCAGGTTAATAAATCAATATATTACCCAATTATAAAATAACCACTTTATCTTTATATAATATTGGAATAAATCACAACCCTGGATAGTTTTAATATTGAATTTTCTTAAAATCTACTTTCAAAAATTATATTTTATTGTCTTTAAATTTAGAATCGTCGCTATTTCAAATCAGTTAAACAACCTGTTAGATACTAGTAATCAATTAACCTCATAAAATTAATAACTTAGGTATTAAGTCCTCGTGGGATCGATACTTTTTATACTACTTGAACGATACGTACGCTTGCGTTATACGTGTGTGTTTACGCCGGTCAATGTCTCCACTTTGGAACGCCATTTTCGGCCTTGCCGGTGTTGCGCCAATTTTGAAACGCAAGTTTTCGGCATCTGTTGTGGGTGCTGCCATTTTGGGAGTGCCATTTCGGCGTCGATTGTGTGCTCCTTTTGGGGCGCCCATTTTTCGGCATCCTTTTGTGGTACGGTCCAGTTCCGAAACCGTGCCTGTGCCAGAATGTGGCTCATTTTTTAACCGTTATTTTTATGAGATGGTCTTTACCGGCTACAAACCGGCGAACACAAAACAAACATTGCATGTATGTGATATGTATGCAATATGCATGGATATGTATCATATCCGATGGGTTAGGCCTTCATTGGTCAATTTCCGAACCGTGCTCCATTTTTTGGAGTGCCACTTTCGGCGAGATGAAAGTAGTCAATTTTCGAACCATGTTCCACTTTCGGAGTGCCATTTTCGGCGAGATGTGATAATAGTCCATTTTCGAACCATGCTCCATTTCGGAGTGCCATACTCGGCCAAACTGATGCTGATGTGGGCTCACCCTTTGTACTCGTCCCTAAACTGAAACTGATGTGGGCCTCGGCCCTAAGACTCATCCCCAAAACTGAAACTGATGTGGGCCTCAGCCTCTAAAAGATGCTGATACTGATGTGGGCCTCACCCCCAATCTGATATTGATGTGGACCTCGGCCCTAAACTGATGCTGATGTGGGCCTCGCCCCAAGCTGATACTGATGTGGGCCTCAGCCCTAAACTGATGCTGATACTGATGTGGGCCTCGGCCCTAAGCTGATATTGATGTGGGCCTCGGCCCTAAACTTATATTGATGTGGGCCTCAGCCCTAAACTGATATTGATGTGGGCCTCAGCCCCTAAACTGATGCTGATACTGATGTGGGCCTCGCCCCCAAGCTGATATTGATGTGGGCCTCGGCCCTAAACTGATGCTGATGTGGGCCTCGCCCAAGCTGACACTGATGTGGGCCTCGGCCCTAAACTGATGTTGATACTGATGTGGGCCTCACCCCAAACTGATATTGATGTGGGCCTAAGCCCCTAAACTGATGCTGATAATCTGGCCTCGCCCCCAAGCTGATACTGATTCATTTCTGAAACTGACTGTACTGTTGTTGCTTCCGAAGATTCCCCGTGTTCTAAGCATCACTGAATTTCATAGTACCAAGGTTGAATGCTTTTCTCAAATATACTCATGTTGCAGGTTGGAGGGAGAGACTCAGGCAGTAAACGAAATGAACGTCTTTATTATCATTTAAGAAATGGTTCGAACAGGTAGACCAAATCAATGTCTATATTAAAAATGCAAGATCAAATAAACTAGGAGGAACAAATTCATCATTCGCAGCATTGCCTTCTTTCTTGACCTACGGTTCTTCACTATCATCCCTATCTCCATGTAAGAAGCTTGGTGGTTAAGGGTTTGGAGGACAAAAGTTTCGGGCAATCCAGAGTTGATCATGTAGGTGGGTGGTGGAACGGAGTTGTAATTTGGTAGGGGGTTCCAATATGTGTTGGTTGTTCTTTCTCAGGATCAGGTATTTTTGGTCATCGATGAGGTTTTGGATTTCATGCCTAATGCGGGTGCAGCTGTCAGTTTCATGGCCTCTCCTCTGATGGAAGTGACAATACAGGCTTAGGTCAAGGTTGGGTGGTATAGGATCTGGAGTGGCTTAGGCTCTAAGGGTTTTAGGAGTCCTTGTCCATCAACTTCTCAAGCACCTTAGACAAAAGGCTTCCCCAGGTTAGAGAAATGCCGATCTTGATGGCAGCAACCTCGGCCGTATCAGGTTTAGTCTCAGAATGCTCCCCAAAAGTCCTTCTATTCTGGCCATAGAACTTTCGGTTTTCCGCCTCCTTTTCTTCAATGTCCATGACAGTCTCCCTCAACTGTCGAAAATCTGCAATCATGGAGGTCATCCTCTTCAGCTTACCATAAATAGAGGGCTTGGTGCCCTTGATAATCATCTTAATTTGGTCTTTCTCTGAAGGCCGAGTCTGCATTTTCAAAAGCTGGCTTCTCCAGCGAACCATATACTCTTTGAAACTTTCCTCTGGCTTCTGTTTAGTGTTCTCCAAATCACGGAGTGACAAGTCAATCTCTAAGTCTGTAACATATTGCTTCAGAAAAGCATCAGCTAGTTCTCTCCAATCTTCTTTAACCTTCTTCTCAAGGCTATGATACCAAACCACAGGTGCCCCCTCGAGTGACATCCCAAACATCTTTTGGACCTGGCGCTGTGATAGGCCCACTGAACTCATGACTGAGACATATTGCTGCAGATGGACACTCGGGTCTCCATTCCCATTAAACTTGGCCATGTCGGGCATTTTAAACTGAGCTGGCAGCTGTTCTCCGAAGGTCATTGCCTCATAATCTAACAACTCTTCATGTTTACCTCTCATTTTACGGGTAACTGTTTCAACCTGATCCCGGAGCTTCTGAAATTCTGCCTGAGACCCAATCACTCTGCCTGTTGCATACTCTGCCATGTCATCATCAAAAGTGGGTATATCATCCCCCAACCCATTCAGAGGCTCCTCGCGCCTCACATTCTCAGAATTTCCCCCAGCACGGGGTACAGCCATATTTTCCATGGCGGTAGTCAAGGCTTGCAACTGTTCGGTAATTTTGGCGAAACCATTTTCCAACTGATCCATACGGGATACCTCGTTACCGGATTCACTCATGCCTGTTACTGTTCTTTTAGTGAGTCTTGTCCCTTCTCTAACCCAAACGGTATCTATGATGTCTTTCTTGAGACATAGAAGGTGTTAACATGATATATATATATGTATGAGGTACATGAGATGCATGTAACATATATAACATACTAAATCAACTAAAATTTTCAGACAAATAGGCCCGTTATCATTTTAGAAGCTTTTGGGCTAACTGTCATAGGAGTGAACTTGTCCCAGTTTAAATGGCCCAACGAGTTCACATCTCATGGCAAGGAGCCCAACTAATTCCAAATGGTAATGTTCCGAACACAAGCATAAAGTGGCCTATCAATCACTTAGAAGCCTTTGGCCCAATCGTCATAAAATGCGTTCTTGTCCCAGTTTAAATGGCCTAACAAGCCCATATCCCATGACAAATGGTCCAAATGGATCCAAACGACGATGTTCCCAAACACAAGCATAAAAGAAAGATAATGATAACATAAAACAATGACTTCTACAGAATGGCCCATCAACATTTCAGAAGATTTGGGCCTAATGGTCATAAGGTACGAACTCGCCCCAGTTTAAATGGCCCAGCAAGTTCGCATTTCTGACAATAGTCCAACTGCATCCAAATGAGGATGGTCCACAAGCACATACTCAAGGAAATAATTGTTACTTTAACCATACAACCCCGGTCTATGGGTGGGTTCGCAAGAGTGTAGAGAAAGGCTCTCACCGGCGAAGGATGGCCCACAACTAGGCCTCCCCAATCAAGGGTTCGAGCGACCAAGTGAGCGCACCCTTTTTTATACACTAAGGTACGTGCCAATGAGCTATGGTGTGTGACAGACTGTCAAATGGATTTCCCGTTGTAGATTCCCCAGAGGGAGGGTGGAGCGAGGCTCTCTTAAGTACCCTAGCCTCTTAGGCTCTTATCGCTTGGTGACAGGAATAAACAACGAGTCCTCCAAATTAGTCCATCACAATAGGCTACAGGTAGATGGCTATATAGGTGCATTCACAACCTTTCCTTCTAGAAAGGTAGTGAATGAAGGAAGACACCAAACCATTACCTAGCCTCAAAATGCCTTTGATTAAACCCTCATTTTATCCACTATAGACCGGTCAATTAGAACATAAATCCAAACATTACAAGACAATATTTCGGGGCCGATTCTCTATCCCAGTGGATTCGCCAGATAGTGGGACACAGGAACTAGACGACGCATGATGTTCCAGGCTCGCGGCCTAGTTAGGAATACGGAGTAGCCCGCGGGGGACTAAA
>SKCR01032433.1:0-27231 GCA_019454045.1 Zanthoxylum bungeanum
CTCTCTCCATCACTCACAGTCTTCTCTCTTTTCCCTCCTCTTCTCTCACACGGCTTTGAGCCATTTATTCTTCCTTCATTTTCTGGTTCTACCGAAAATCAAAGAGAATAAGATGAGTATTTTGTTCCAAAATACAAAGTGCTAGCACACACTTGAGTCTTCCTAAGGTGATAGGGCAGCATTTTCGTGATCATGGAACCATATTTGGAAGCTTGGAGCTTGGAGCTTCAATGGAGTCTTCCATGGCCGAATCTTGGAGGAGCAAAAGGAGCCACAATCGAGCAGTCCACTGCCAAGGGAAGCCACTGCCGTGACCTTTGAGGGAGCTTGAAGGCTTGTGTTCATCGCGTTGCAAGAACCATTCAATATGAGTATGATTCTGGCATACTCCTTTGTGTATTCACATGCATTTTTCATGCTTGTTTGATGATTCTTGGGACGTAATTAGAAACCAACAATGGTATCTTGAGTTAATATCAAGCATGAAATTTTTTAGGGTTTAAAATTGGGCAAAATCGATTTGAGCATGAATTGGTTAAATTGTTTGATTAAGTATGCTTGAATGAGGTTGAATTGAAGTTGTGCATGATCAATTTCAAGAAAATTGGATTGGATCAATTTTCCCCAAAACCTTTGGCTTGGCCGAAAATGTAGAACCCTAAATGTCTTGGCAATTTTTTGTTTTTTGATCATTGGATGACTTAAAACAATTGGGTAATGTTGATTTGAGGTTTAATTGGATTGAATTTTGAATTGGACAAATTTCCCCAAATTCTTAAGGCTTGGCCGAATCTTAAGTGATACAAAATTCATGGTGTTTTTTTGATTTTGATTCATTGGATGAGTTGAATTGATTTGGGAAATGATGATTGTGGATTCAATTGGATTGAAATCGAATCGGATTGTAACAAACCCTAATTACCGAGACACTTGAAGCATGTATTGGGTTTGATTTTGATTGAATTGTGTTGGAGACTATTTGATGTTAAAGTGCATGATTAATTAGGCTAATTGATGTTTTATAAATGTTAATTGGGTGATTAATTGTGTATTACACTTAGGTTAATTAATTGTGGAATTTGGAATTTTATATGTTAATTAATTGGGCTTGAAATTGGATTTGGGCCTTATAGGTTGTAATCGGACTTTTGGGCTTGGTTGTACCAAGTTAGGTTTAGGCCAATTTGGTTGGATCCAATTGGGCCCAAAACCGCATCCATAAAGTCCAATTATGACTTAATGGACCTTAATTATTTAATTGGGCCTATTGGGCCAAAATTGATTTCTGGGCTTATGGGGTAAATCCCGGATTGGATTTTGGTTATCGGTTTGACCCGAGTTGACCAAAAGTCCACGCCTTAAAGAAATTATTTAAAAGTCCATTGGACTTTAATTAAATAAACATTGGATGTTATCGGGCTTTGAGACCCGTAACGATTGAATTTGGAATTTAAGTCGTAAAGGTTCGTTAATAAAGTGTGATATTTAATTTGGAATTAAATAGTGAATTAGTATTAAATACAATTGAATTGGATTTAATTTTGTAGTTTAATTTAATTCAAGAATTCGTACTTTGAGTACTTATTCGCAAAACGAGTTTGATTCGAGCAAAATCAAATCGTTGTTTGAACATTGGATGATCACTAATTATCAGATTAATTAATGGATTAAGATTGATTGATAACATGCTTGTGTGAATACATGGTTGCGATGCATGAATAATGTATATCGGATGGATATTAGATGGTGAGGCAATTTTAGAAATTGTAATAAATTTGATTTATTAATTGGACCTGCGTGTCCAGCCTTATCACCTCTATACTCTTTGTATTCTCTTCTCACCTATTCCCTTCAATGTAAATGAGGTTCTTTAGAAGTGTAGTGTAACGGGTAGAAGTAAATATTTGTGCTAGCGGAAAGAGAAAGAGAGATTTGATCTAGGATCAATATGTAAAGTATCCATCCGCATATCATTATTATTTTATCATATGCGCTTTATTATGTGTTTAGAATGCATGCTTAAGGGTGTATGATGACGAGACCTTAACAAAGATAATAAATTGGTTGCCAATTTACACGCGAAAAACCCTCACAAATATTAAGCGTTTTCCTTCCATTGAGTGATTCTTACTCAAGATCCGAGACTGGCATTGGCTTGTTGGCCAAAGTCAAGGCCTTTGTCCGTCAGGGATGTGTTTGAATCACGAAGGCTTTGTTCCATATCAGTGTCTTATCCAAGTTGTGGTTTGTTGGCCAAAGTCAAGACCACTTCTTGTCCATCGACATTGATTACGAAGCTTTCCATGGTCAATGGGTCGCGCTTAACTGGGATCACTAAGTTGTTGTGCCAAAGCCAAGGCTTAGTTGATTCAGAGGAAAAAGGTTAGGTAATATATTGGATATATGGCATATATAAGATATATGTTTCGGACTTGGATGTCCCCCTACCGGATCTAGGAATTGGATTGGATCCAATCGATCTTAGAGATCTACCTAGTTAATTATCATACAATTTGTTGGCCAAAGTCAAGATTGTGTGATATTTAACGGGATCCTAGCCCACTAGGAAACACGGTTTCCCGAGTACTCGACAGAGGGTTAGAGGCTCGCCGAAAAATAGTGGGAGGCAAGAATTGAATTTGCAATATTCGTTCAATTACTCGCCATACGCGCTCATTCAAATTATTCGTCGTTAAATTAAATGTTAGTTGGACTAATATTTAAATTGTTGTTTTAATAAACAATTGGACTGTATTATGTTGATTATATAATTGGATTATAGTAATCAATATATTTGAATTAATTAATTTCAATTTATAGTTGATTTTATAGTTGGACTATAGTAATCAATATAATTGAGGTTAATTAATTTAAATTATATTGATTGTATAGTTGGACTATAATAATCATTATAATATATAGTACCACAAATCGTTGATTAAATAGTTGGACTATTAGAATCAAGATATAAATGAAAGATTAGTGTTTAAAACATAATCCTGGGGAAATGTATTTAAACAACTTTAATTTTCAAATTGGGAATAATTTCAGGATGGTCCTGGAAACTAATAAGTTACTTTATTTGATAAAATAACATATTAGGCCTAAGCCTGGAGTTAAGCAAATAAGTGGAACATGATATTGGAATATTCATGTAATGATAAATTTAGTGCTTAATCCATTATACTTGTCATAGACTCCTTAATTTCTTATTCAGAACTAATGATTAGATCCTTATAATTTGATAAAGAAATTGAAGGATTTTCAAAGATTAGATTTAAGAAGTACTTTTATTGCAATAGTAAACTCTTGGAGAGTTAATGGCTATACTCAAGGAGACAAAGCCAAAGTTTACAATAAAGCAAGTAGCGCAAGACGCATCTTACTTCGATATTTTAAAAGGCCAAGGCTTGGCCAAAGGCTTCTGGAATGTGAAAATGGCAAAGGCAATATCATTATAATCTTCTGGGAAGATAAAATGACATATCCCAAGAAGGAATTGAAGACGAGCAAGGCTCTGACTTCAAATATGTTTGTCATAAATATGTTCACAACTAGTATTAAAATTGGATTTTAGATACTTAGTGTGGTATATAAATATGTACTGATGTTTAGAATCTGCTATGAGCAGGATACTGACTTCTATTGAGATTAATCTGTGAATTGAAAACGGGACGAAAGTCACTGTTTTAACCGTAGATACCTAAGTTTAGGAACTACCCTTTGGGTATGTACGTAAATTAGGAAACTGTTATAATGTAACTAGTTTGACTAGAAACATTATCTCTATATCAGTGTATAATCTGTTGCGGATATACTTTTATATTCTATAACACTAAAGTGTTTTATTATATAAAGATGATATTGAGATAAACACATTAGATGTGAATAACATAATTTATATTTAGAATATAAATAAATCTCACACGTATAACATGACAAACAAATAGCTCAAACTGATTTGATCAGGTTGAAACTTATATGTGGCATTGTTGTCTAAGACACAGTTAAACAAGACTCGTATATCCACACTTTTGAAGAGTGGGTACTAGGACTAATTTGATTCCAATCAAATAAAGTCTATGAATCTAGTTTATTGGGCAAAGTGCCTAAAATACTATTTACTTGGTAAAAGTGCAAGTGCCACCGATCTATTAGCCCTAGTTCATAATTAAGCAAGTGGGCCCATGTCTATCTAGGCTAGATGTGAAGATGAATATTTCATGACCTTTACGGATGTGGCATCGCGTATGGTTATGTGTTTCTTTTGAAACACAAATCGGAAACTTTCACAGTTTCGACACGAAATAAACAAACAGATCGGCTAAAGTATTAAACCATCACGGTTTGACCATGATGAAAATACTTAAGCAATGATTTTCTCGCATACATGAGAGAGTATAGTATTCTTTCAATGAGGACTCCTCCCGGAACACGTCAATTTGACGGTGTGTCCGAATTAAGAGATCGAATTTTGTTGGACATGATAAGGTTAATCATGAGTCGCTCTGAGCTACCATTTCCTTCAACGGATATGCTAAACAGTGTAGAACTTATTTAGAATAAGGTTCCATAATAATCTGTTTGACAGATATCATATTAGATATGAACAGGAAAGAAACCAGGTTTCTCATTCCTGAATATTTGGGTATGCTTGGCATATGTTTGGTTGACACCAAACTAAAACCCAAATCGGATAAGTGCCAATTGTAGGTTATCCTAGGGATACCATAAGTATAGTACTTATACAACTCACTAGAGAACAATGTAATTGTTGCTCGCCATGCGTTTTTCCTAAGAGGAATACCGATATGCAGTGGTAAGTGGGAGGATAGTAAAACTCGATGAAAATCGGAGCAATACAATTCAATTTTGCCTAATGGAACACAAATAGTTCATCAAGGATGAAACTATTCCAATAATCTTTGAATACAAGAACCATGTATGTCAGAGAAAGTCAGAAAACAACCTGTGGTATGGGTTTCTGATCTCACCTCATAAAGATGTCTATCTTATTGAGGAATAACAATTGACTGTTGGTTTTATTCTAGGTCCCAAGATCAAACAAGACATGAAATTCATGTGTGAATACACCAACGAAGATAGCGGAATACTTACATTGGTTGGTTGAGTCGAATCGGCAACAAACAAAGCCCAAAATGCTCACTGGTTTGGCGCCACTGCATGCAGTCCACTGCCTTGCATCTTCTATTTTTGAGCTGCGAAATGGAGCTCCTAACTTCGTCGGATGGATCCCGGCTCATGGTCGAACATCCCTACCACCTTCGCAAGACTCGTAAGTGTGCTAGCACTTGAATTTTCACCATGAAAACCCACTCTTGCTTCCCTTGAACTCATGGTATTTCTGGTTCAAAACCAGTGAAGAAGAACAGTGAGGGCGTGAGGAGAAGAGAAAGAATGAGAGAGATGAAAGTGTTAACTTGTTACCAAAAAGTGTAAAGCCTTTTTCTTTTTATATTTTCCAAAAATAAAATGATTTATCTTTTTGCTTTAATTCAAAATTAAGCAAAAAGTTGGAGCCAAAAACATAAAGTTTTCCCTCCAAAAGCTTTTAACACTTTTTGTCAACTTTAAGTCATATCAACTTTAATAAAGTGACATGTCTTTGACGCTTGATGCGACTTGCGTCACCGCACTCGAATTTGAAATACGAATGCGCTCGCAATCACACCCGGGCTCGGGTTCGTTAATTCCAAATTAACGATTTTTCCGTCGCGTCGTAATTAAATGATTACGCCTAGCGAATTCATTATTCACGTCGCTAACGAATTAATTCTAAATTAATTCGTTCGCCCGAATTAAAATCTAATTTTAATTCCGCGTCGAAATCTAATTTCATTTAATATATCGAATATATTAATTTAATCGATTAATTCCAAATTAATCGTTATCTCTCTCTAGACGATATTTTATCCTAGATAAAATATCTCCGTAATTAATCCTAGATTAATTTTCTCTCTCTTCTATATAATCCCAGATTATTCAAGAGTGCGAGTTGTGCGTCATCGGTGGATTATCGGGAAGCGACCCATGAGATCTCCGGATAAGTTGGCAGTAAATACGGTCGTCGGAGTATCCGAATCACGTATGTACCAAGTACTATGTTCTACCGATTTACGAGACAAGGTCGACTCCTAGCAAAGCACCAAGTCTTCCCAATTCTCCGGACATATCCATTTAAGAATATCAAAGATCTGTTATCAAGCGTAGTATATTAATGTATTGTGCATATCGGCCTAGTATCAGATAGTCACGTGCTAGGGCTGGGGCTGGATAAGTGTCTACCCCGTCCGAAGCACATATCAGATGTCTGGTAACATAGTCTCTATAATCGGATAGTTATGACCTGGTCACAATATCCCGATTGGTTGCGCAACACTCAAGAGCACTAGTACCGTATCCTGCGTGACATCATCTCCACTATAACTGAAGTGACACTTCCATCTCGACATCACACCCAATACACTACGACTCTCTGATAAACCCAGAAGTGGTGTACACAGAACCGGTTAAAGCCTGTACCATCAAGACCAAAGTTTATCGATTATCGTAAGTATTAGCGATGTAAGTCTCAGGTTAAGACTATACACACCTACCTTGATTCGGCCTCCCATAGACACATAGTCATAATACCAATGGGATTCCGAGGGGTCTATCCAGAGCGAAGCTGTTTCCCGTACCATCGGTGAAACACGACCTCCTATCGCACTTGCATAAGTATCCAATACTTATATATATGAGAACTATGCCGTTGTGCCCTCAAACGCACACAAGTGCAATACTAGCCTATTCCGCATTATCGATGTCCAGTCTCGATAATACTACGGCTAGGGATATTTAATGATTAATCATTCGGGGACTGATATTGTATCATATCATTCTCAGTCCAGGAACTAATTATAGGGACCTCTCTTCATTTATATGTATATTTATGGTGATCTAATCACAAATGATGAGAGTGCAATTTCCTTGTCACATAGTTAATTTGCTACAACAACACAATGATCTGTGCAAATAGTGACGCTATGGGTCATTTTGTCCAACACTGACTACGTATGAGGAAGTGATACAAGGTATCGACTCCTTATTATGGCAAAGTGCCATAAAGTCTGAAGTGGATTCCATGTATATCAACTATGTTTGGATACTAGTTAATGTACCGCAATGCAGTGTGCCTATTGGTACTTATAAGTCTTCAAGAAAGACATACATGGAAGGCAACATACCAACGTACTAAGCTAGGCTTGTAGCAAAAAGGTAGAGTTATCAACATTGTGTTGATTACGACGAAACCTTTTACCTGTTGCCACGGCAAATCCATTTCGACAATGCTTGCTGATGCTACATGTTTCATTCATGAAATGTGGCAGTTGAATGCCAAAACCGATTTCCTTAACGGAAACCTTTTGGAGGATGTTTACAACATCCTGACGATTTTGTCGAACCATAACAAGCAAACTAGGTTTGCAGGTTATTCGATCTATAGATGGATTGAAGCAAGCATTAAGTTCTAGGAATTATCATTTTGATGTAATCATAATGGTGTATGATTTAATTCAAAACGAAAATAATTATTGTGTATATAAGAAGGTTAGTGGGAGCGCACTAACAATGAATGTCCTGAGTAATGATGATATATCATTTCTTGGAAATGATATTCCCATAATATAATCGGTGAAAGCTTGGATTTCATGATAACGACTATAAGTCGCAACAATGGTATTATACAATAGTATAACGGAACAGTGAACTGGAAATCTTCCAAGCAAGATATTATTACCGAATAAACAACAAATGCGGGTTATTGCTGCAGCTGAGGCAGCAATAGACGCCATTTGGGTCGATAACAAATCTAATTAGATTAGATACAGTTCTATTAGCAGCTGAGCTAGGCGTCAGCACATGCTAAAGAATTAATGGTCTCATCAACGATCCAGATAAATACTTCGATATTCATCTGATTCGTTCGGATCATACATCGTGGCGATGTGATGATCGAATAAATCGCATCAGATGATATTCATACAAATCCGCTGACGAAAACCTTTTTCTCAGCAGTTTGAGCCAACCGTACATGGTTCGGGTGTCAGACACTCGACTGACTGGCTATATGCCAAGTGGGAGATTGTTGGAAAATTATGACCCATAGCGTCACTATTTGTATAGATCACGGTGTTGTTGTACAAATTAACTATGTGACAAATGAGATTACACTCTTATCATTTGTGATTAGATCACCTAGATATATAAATGATAGGAGGTCCATGTGATTTGTTCCTGAACTGAGAATGATATGAGACAGTATCAGACCACGAATGATAAATCATTAAATATCCCTAGTCAGAGTATTATCGAGATTGGACATCGATAAATACGTAAAGGACTAGTATTACACTTGTGCGCGTTATGAGGGCACGACGGTATAGTTCTCATATATTTGGGTATAGGATACTCACGCAAGTGTAATAGGAGGTTGTGTTTTTACCGATGGTACAGGAAACAGCTTCGCTCTGGATAGACCCCCGCGGAATCCCATTGGTAGTATGACTATATGTCTATGGGAGTCTGCAATCAGGGTAGGTGTATTTGGTCTTAACCTGAGACTTGCACCGCTAATACTTGCGACAATCAATATGCTTTGGTTGCGGTCGTCCTGGGCTTTAACAAGTTCTGTGTACGCCAATGCTGGGTATATTGAGAATCGTAGTGTATTGGGTGGTATGTTAAGACGGAAGTATCACTCCAGTCATATGGAGATGATGGTCACATATGATACGAAACTCGTTCTCTTAAATACTCGAGCTATCGGGATATTATGACTAGGTCATGTATATCCGATTATAGAGACTAGTTGCCAGACATCCGATATGTGCTTCGTACAGGCAGACACAATTCCAGCCAGCCCCAGGCCTAGCACGTGGACATCAGATACTGGATCGACATACACAATACTACGGTATACTACGCTTGATATAGATCATATTCCTATAAGGATATTTCTGGAGAATTGGGTAGGCATGGCGCTTTGCTAGAAGCCAACCTTGTCTTGTAAATCGGTACATACGTAGTACTAGGTACTTACGTGTTCAGATAGTCCGACCACCGTATTTACTGCCAATATATCCGGGGATCTCATGGGTCGCTTCTCGAAGATTCACCGATGATGTATGACTTGCACTTTTATTAATCTAGAATTAATTAGATGGGAGAGAAAATTGATCTGGGATTAATTACGGAGATATTTTATCTGGGATAAAATATTAATTAAAGAGAGAGAACGATTAATTTGGAATTAATCGATAAAATAATATATTTGATATATTATACGAAATTGGATTTCGACGTAGAATTAAAATTATATTTTAATTCGGGCGAACAAATTATTTAGAATTAATTCGTTAGTGATGTGAATAGTGATTTCGCTAGGCGAAATCGTTTAATTTTGCGTCGCAACGGAAAATTCGTTAATTTGGAATTAGCGAACTCGAGCCCGAGTGTGTTTTTGCGAACGCATTGTTGGTTTATTCTAAGGTCCCAAGATCAAATCAAGACATGAAATAATGTGTGAACACACCAACGGAGGTAGCGGAATCTCACATTGATCGGTTATGTCGATTTAGACGATTCAAGCCCAAAACGCACTGCCTTGATCTCACCACTGCAACAGTCCACTGTCCTATCCTACAATAACAGAAATTGAGTGAAGAAACGGAGCTCCGAGCTTCGTCCGATGGATCCCGGCTCATGGGTGAACCTCCCTACCACCTTCGCAAGACTCGTAGTGTGCTAGCACTTGCGGTTTTCACCATGAAAACCCAACCCTTGCTTCCCTTATTCACGCCCAAACTGGTTCAAAACCAATGAGCAATTTGCGTGAGAGAGGAGAGAGTTTTTGAGAGAGATGAAATTGTGTATTAAATTAAAATGATTTAACCAAAAATCAATTTATATTTATGCCATAATATTTATTTATTAAATTATAATAAATTATGACACAAAACATGCAATGGCTTAGAGTGTCAAACACTCAAACTCCATGCAATGACATTGAGTGCAATGTACACAATCTACATGCAATGCATTAGAATGACATGTGTCATGTGGGCCCCACACGTTTTTCCAAATGAAAGTGGGCCCACGCACTCACGCGTTCGGTTCGATATTTCCGAAATACCGAGCTTACGTCGCGACGTTAATTCAATCGAATTTAAATAAATAATTGCGCCTAGCGAAATTATTATTTACGTCGCTAACGAATTAATTCTAAATTAACTCGTTGCCCGAATTTAAAATCTGATTTTAATTCCGCGTCGAAATCTAATTTCGTCTATATATCGAATATATTAATACATCGATTAATTCCGAATTAATCGTTCTCTCTCTTTAGACGACATTTTATCCCGGATAAAACATCTCTGTTATTAATCCTAGATTAATTCTCTCTCTCTTCTGTGTAATCCCAGATTATTCAAGAGTGCGAGTGTGCGTCATCGGTGGATTATCGGGAAGCGACCCATGAGATCTCCGGATATATTGGCAGTAAATGCGGTCGTCGGAGTATCCGAATCACGTACGTACCAAGTACTACGTTCTACCGATTTACGAGACAAGGTCGACTCCTAGCAAAGCACCAAGTCTTCCCAAGTTCTCCGGACATATTCATCAAAGAATATCTAGATCTGTATCAAGCGTAGATAACTAATGTATTGTGCATATCGGCCCAGTATCGGATAGTCACGTGCTAGGGCTGGGGCTGGATAAGTGTCTGCCCCGTCCGAAACACATATCGGATGTCTGGTAACTAGTCTCTATAATCGGATATTCATGACCTGGTCATAATATCACGATTGGATGCGCATCACTTAAGAGCCTAATACCGTATCCTGCGTGACATCATCTCCATTATGACTGGAGTGACACTTCCGTCTTGACATCACATCCAATACACTACGATTCTCTGATAAACCCAGAAGAGGTGAACACAAACCAGTTAAGATCCCCCACCACCAAAACAAAGTTTACCGATTGTCGTAAGTATTAGCGATGTAAGTCTCAGGTTAAGACTATACACACCTACCTTGATTTCGGCCTCCCAGACACCTAGTCATAATACCAATGGGATTCGAAGGTCCTATTCTATCCAGAGCGAAGCTGTTTCCCGTACCATCGGTGAACACGACCTCCTATCGCACTTGCACAAGTATCCAATACTTATATATATGAGAACTATGCCGTTGTGCCCTCACAACACAAGCGCACAAGTGCACTACGTAGCCTATTCCGCATTATCGATGTCCAGTCTCGATAATACTACGGCTAGGGATATTTAATGATTAATCCTTCGTGGACTGATACTGTCTCATATCATCTCAATCCAGGAACTAATCATAGGGACCTCTCTTCATTTATATATCTATGGTGATCTAATCACAAATGACGAGAGTGCAATTTCCTTGTTACATAGTTAATTTGCTACAGCAACACAATGTTCTGTGCAAATAGTGACGCTATGGGTCATATAATCCAAAATCTCCCACTTGGCACATAGCCAGTCACTCGAGTGTCCTACACCCGAACTATGTAAAGTTCGGTCAAATTGCTGAGGAAAGGTTTTCGTCAGCGGATTTGTTTGATTATCGTTTTGACGCGATTTATAGGCATCATCCATCGCCGACACGATGTATGATCCGAACGAATCAGATGATATAGAAGTATATATCTGGATCGTCGATGAGACCTTTAATTCCTTAGCCTGTGCTGACGCCTAGCTCAGCTGCTAACAGAACTATATCTAATCTAATTAGATTTACTTTCGACCCAAAGATTCTTTTAGCTGCCTCAGCTGCAGCAATATCCGCATTTGTTGTTGTATTCGGCAACAGTTATCTCGCTTGAAGATTTCCAGCTCACTGTCCCGTTATTCAAACTTTATAGTACCGCAGCAGTATTTAATTGTTTGGAAACTTGCAGTGGTGATCCCAGTCACTTCAAGTTCGTCATCATATCTATTAAGACAATCTTTAGTTCTCTCCTTCACATTAGCAGTCTTTAGTTCTCGTCCGATACTAACAATGTTCAATCTTTAATCCAGTGACTATCACTGGATTAACTTGATCGTGACTCCATATGCTCGAAGCGTATGAGACACCCTATCAAGTACATTTTAAATGTACAATTTCCCAGAGAGTGTTAACAAACTCCAAATCTATCCCAGTAGATCTTTATTCCTTGAATAAAGGTTGTTACTCCCCAGAATTCTACGGAGAATTTCTATGAAGAATATTTATGAAAGCCAAGCTTTCACCAATTGCTTTATGGGAATTTCACTGTTAGTGCAATCTCCCACTAACCTCCTTATATACACAGAGTATTTCGTTTTGAGTCAAATCATAAACCATTATGATTATTTCAAAACGACAGTTCCAAGAACCTTATGCTTGCATTGATCCAACATGGATCGAATAACCCGCAAACCTGTTTGTCAGTTATATAAAATCGTCAGGATGTTGTAAACATCCTCCAAAAGGTTTCCTTTTCAGGAAAGCGATTTTGATTTATAACTGACATATTTTCATAAATGAAATATATAGTTATTTTCAAGCATTTTCAAAATGGATTTACCATGGCAACAGGTAAAAGGTTGAACCGTTATTAACACAATGTTGATAACGATACCTTTCCGTCAAAAGCCTAGCTTTGTACGTTGGTATGTTGCCATCCATGTATGTCTTCCTTGAAGACGTTAAATGTACCATAGGCACAATGCCTTGTGGTACAACAACTAGTATCCAAAATAGTTGTTATACATGGAATCCATTTCGGATTCATGGCACTTTGCCATAACATGGAGTCGATACCTCTATCACTATCCTTCCTCTAAACGTAGTCGGATGGTACACCACCATAAGATTGACATCTTTATGAGGTGAGATCAGAAACCCATACCCTAGGTTGTTTTCTGACTCTATCCGATCTACTAGGTTCTTGTGTATTTGAAGATTAATGGTATAGTTTCATCATAGATGAACTATTTGTGTTCAATTAAGGACTTCGTGCCTTGAACAGTATTACTTACTCCGATTTTCATCGAGTATCACTATACTCCCACTGACCACTGCATATCGGTATTCCTCTCAGGAAAACCGCATGGTGAGCAACATTACATTGTTCTCATGTGGGATTTATAAGTACTATACTTAAGGTTCCCTTAGGATAACCTATATTGGCACTTATCCAATTTGGGTCCTTAGTTTGGTATCATCCAAACGCTATGCCTGGCATACCCAAATTATCAGGAATGAGAAACCCCGTTTCTTCCCTGTTCATATCCTATATGATATTTGTCAAACAGATTTATATGGAACCTTATTCTAAATAAGTTTTGCACTGTTAATACATATCCTGTAGAAGGAAATAGTAGCTCAGAGCGACTCGTGATAAACCTTATCATGTCCAACAAAAATTCGGTTTTTGGTTCGGACACACCGTCTAACTAACGTGTCTCGGGAGGAGTCCTCATATGAAAGAATACCGTACTCTTTCATTTACGTATGAAACTTACTGCTTAAGTATTTTCCATTACGGTTTTACCGTGACGGAATAACACTATAGCCGATCTGTTTGTTTTCTTCGTGTCGAAACTTCAAAAGTTTCCGATCTGTGTTCTTCAAAAGAAACACATAACCACAACGTGATGCTGCATCCGTTAAGGTCACGAAATATTCATGTTCATATTTAGCCTAGCTAGATATGGCCCCAAATTCATCATGAATAGGGCTAACAGATCGGTGGCCCTTTTACTATTACCAAGTATAGTATTTTAGGTATCTTACCTAATAAACTAGATTCGTAGACCTTATTTGAATAGTCAAATCAGTCCTAGTACCCACTCTTCAAAAGTGTGGATATACGAGTCTTCTTTAATTGTGTCCTAGACAACAATGCCACAAATAAGTCTCTATTGATCAAATCAATTTGAGCTATTTATTTGTCATTTTATATGTTTGAGATTTTATTTATATTCAAAATATAAATTCTGTTATTTACATCCAATGTATTTATCTCAGTATCATCTTTATATAATGAAACACTTTAGTGTTCTAAAATATAAAGGTTTTATCCGCAATGGATTAATGTCTCTAGTTAAACTAGTTACATTATAACATTTCCTAATTTAAGTACATACCCAAAGGGTAGTTCCTAAACTTAGGTATCTGCGGTCGAAACAGCGACTTTCGTCCCGTTTTCCGATTTGCAGAGAAATCTCGGCTTGAAGCCAGTATCCAGCTCACAGCGGATTCTGAACGTCAATACATATATTTTATGTACCACACTAAGTATTTAAAATCTAATTTTAATACTAGTTGTGAACATAACTTTGACAAATATTTTTAAAGTTAGAGCCTCGCCCTTTCTTTAATTCCTTCATGTCTTCCATATCCAAACGGTAGTCACTTTGAGATATGTCAATTATCCTTTTCAATATTTCACAAACCTTTGGCCAAGCCTTGGGTTTCGGAATATCGAAATGATATGCACCTTGTGCTACATGCCCAATTGAAAACTTTGACTTTTCTCCACTAGAATAGTCAATTAATTCTCCAAGAATTATTAATTGCAATTTTAATACTTTTAAATCTAAAGATAGATTTATTGTAAGTATATTAATTAAGCACTAAAGTCATCATCACATAAATCTTCCCAAGACTTTATGCTCTACTATTGCTTAATTATGGGCTTAGTAATAATAATTTATTTTATCAAATAAATTAACCTATTATTAATTCCCAATTGAAAATTAAATCATTTAAAACATTTAATCCAAGGATTAATATTTTTAAATATTCAACTTTTCAATTCTTTCTTGATTTTAATAGTCCAACTATTTAATCAATATATTAAGGTACTATTTATTATAATGATTACAATAACTCAATTATTTAATCAACTATAATTTAATATTGATTACTATAATCGAATTATAAAATCAACTATCATTTTAATTCAATTATATTGATTACTATAATCCAATATAAAATCAACTATATATTGAATAAGTTTGTATATAGTCCAACTATATATATAATTTAAAACAACATAAAATTAGTCCAACTAATACTTTTAATAAATATGACGAGTAAAATAAAATGAGCGTGTTTAGCGAGTATTCGAACGAATGTTGCAAATTCAATACTTGCCTCCCACTATTTTTCGTCGAGTCTCTAACCCTCTGTGGAGTACTCGGGAAACCGTGTTTCCTAGTGGGCTAGGATCCTATTAAATAACACACAACCCTGACTTTGCCAATAAAAAGCTGTATGCTATTTAACTAGGTAGATCTCACAGATCAATTGGATCTCATCCAATTCCTAGATCCGGTTAGGTGGACATCCAAGTCCGAAACATATGTATAATGTCAATGTATCCATTACATTTTCCTAACCCTATCCTCTGAATCATTTAGGCCTTGGCTTTGGCCAAACACAAACCTAATGATTCCAGTTAAGCGGGACCCATTGACGAGGAAAGTTTCGTAATCAATGTCATTGGACAAAAAGTGATCTGACTTTGGCCAATAAAAATCACGATTTGGACAAGACACCGATATGCAACAAAACTCTCATGATTCAAGTACATCCTTGATTGACAAAGGTCTTGACTTTGGTCAAAAACAAACCAATGCCAACTTCGGATCTTGAACAAGAATCATTCAATGGAAGGATATTTGCTTAATATAGATTGAGGGATTTTCGCGTGCAAATTGGCTACCAATTTAATTATCTTTGTTAAGGTCTCATCATCATACACCCTTAAACATGCATTCTAAATACATAATAAAGCGAGTATGAAATAAAATAATAATGATATGCGGATGGATACTTAACACATTGATCCTAGATCAAATCTCTCCCTTTCTCACTCCAGCTAGCACTTGTACTACTTCTACCCGTTACACTACACTTCTAAAGAAACCTCATATACATAGAGGGGAATAGGTGAGAAGAGAATACAAAGAGAAAGAAGGTGATAAGGCTGGACACGCATGTCCAATTTAATAAATCGAATTTATTACAACAATTTCTAAAATTGCCCACCCGACTAATATCCCTCCGATATACATTATTCATTCAACACAACTACGTATTCACACACATAAGCATGCTATCAATCAATCTAATCAAATTAATTAATCTGATAATTAAGTGATCATCCAATGTTCAAACAACGATTTGATTTTGTTCGAGTCAAACTCGTTTTTGCGAATAAGTACTTAAAGTACGAATTCATGAATTAAATTAAACTACATCATTAAATCTAATTTAACATGTATTTAATACTAATTCACTATTCAATTCCAAATTAAATATTACACTTTTATTTAATAAACCTTTTACGATTTAAATTCCAAATCTAATCGTAACGCGTCTCAAAGACCGATTAACGTCCAACGTCAATTCAATTAAAGTCCAATGGGCTTTTGATTGATTTCTTAAGGCGTG
The DNA here is from genome assembly GCA_019454045.1 of Zanthoxylum bungeanum. Taxonomy (NCBI): domain Eukaryota; kingdom Viridiplantae; phylum Streptophyta; class Magnoliopsida; order Sapindales; family Rutaceae; genus Zanthoxylum; species Zanthoxylum bungeanum. The sequence goes on from SKCR01032433.1 coordinate 16,521, forward strand.
GACTTTTGGTCAACTCGGGTCAAACCGATAACCAAAGTCCAATCCGGGATTTACCCCATAAGCCCATAAATCAATCTTGGCCCATTAGGCCCAATTGAACATTAAAGGTTCATTAGCCGTAATTGGGCTTTATGGTTAAGGTTTTGGGCCCAATTGGATCCAATCCACTTGGCCTAAACCAAACTTGATAAATCAAGCCCAATAGGCCCAATTACAATTTTAAATTCTAATTTCCAAAATTAGGCCCAATTAATTAAATCCAAAAATCCAATTTTCACAATTTAATTACCAAAAGTGCATTATATGATTAATCAACTAAATCAATATTTTTAAAACACCAAATTAGTCTTATTAATCATATTCAATTCATTTTACATGTCAAACACACATAATGAAAAATCAAACCCATTTACATGCTTTTAAGTCTCGGCCAAGGAAGGTAATTTTGTTCGATTTGAATTCAATCCGATTAATTACACAATCGACAACGTATTAACTTCCCGAACGATTTCATACACATCCAATGTTCATAAAATCAAAAAATCCAAGACATTAGGGCAAAGGCACCATTCGGCCAACACAAGTATTTTGGGGTTTTTGTCCAATTCGAAATCTAATCCAATTCGATTCAAATTAACGTCAACCTAATCGATTCTAACTCATCAAATGAATCAAAATCACAAAATTCCAAGAATCCAAAATACAATAAACATTCGGCCAACATGATATTTTTGGGGAAAATTATTCCAAATCAATTTTCAACAAATTGGTCCAACCAAAATGAATTTAAACATGTTATAAACACTCAAACAGCAATTTATTCAAATCCTGCTCAAATCACATTTACCCAATTTTAAACCCTACAAATTTCATGCTTGCAACATTAGCTTATGATGCCATTGTTGGTTTATTCTAAGGTCCCAAGATCAAATCAAGACATGAAATAATGTGTGAACACACCAACGGAGGTAGCGGAATACTCACATTGATCGGTTATGTCGATTTGGAGACGATTCAAGCCCAAAAACGCACTGCCTTGATCTCACCACTGCAACAGTCCACTGTCCTACAATAACAGAAATTGAGTGAAGAAACGGAGCTCCGAGCTTCGTCCGATGGATCCCGGCTCATGGGTGAACCTCCCTACCACCTTCGCAAGACTCGTAGTGTGCTAGCACTTGCGGTTTTCACCATGAAAACCCAACCCTTGCTTCCCTTATTCATGCCCAAACTGGTTCAAAACCAGTGAGCAATTTGCGTGAGAGAGGAGAGTTTTTGAGAGAGATGAAATTGTGTATTAAATTAAAATGATTTACCAAAATCAATTTATATTTATGCCATAATATTTATTAAAAATAATAAATTTATGACACAAAACATGCAATGGCTTAGAGTGTCAAACACTCAAACTCCATGCAATGACATTGAGTGCAATGTACACAATCTACATGCAATGCATTAGAATGACATGTGTCATGTGGGCCCCACACGTTTCCAAATGAAAGTGGGCCCACGTGCACTCACGCGTTCGGGTTCGATATTTCCAAAATACCGAGCTTACGTCGCGACGTTAATTCAATCGAATTTAAATAAATAATTGCGCCTAGCGAAATTATTATTTACGTCGCTAACGAATTAATTCTAAATTAACTCGTTTGCCCGAATTAAAATCTGATTTTAATTCCGCGTCGAAATCTAATTTCGTCTAATATATCGAATATATTAATACATCGATTAATTCCGAATTAATCGTTCTCTCTCTCAGACGACATTTTATCTCGGATAAAACATCTCCGTTATTAATCCTAGATTAATCTCTCTCTCTTCTGTATAATCCCAGATTATTCAAGAGTGCGAGTTGTGCGTCATCGGTGGATTATCGGGAAGCGACCCATGAGATCTCCGGATATATTGGCAGTAAATGCGGTCGTCAGAGTATCCGAATCACGTACGTAACAAGTACTACGTTCTACCGATTTACGAGACAAGGTCGACTCCTAGCAAAGCACCAAGTCTTCCCAAGTTCTCCGGACATATCATCAAAGAATATCTAGATCTGTATCAAGCGTAGTATACTAATGTATTGTGCATATCGGCCCAGTATCGGATAGTCACGTGCTAGGGCTGGGGGGTGGTAAGTGTCTGCCCCGTCCGAAACACATATCGGATGTCTGGTAACTAGTCTCTATAATCGGATATTCATGACCTGGTCATAATATCACGATTGGATGCGCATCACTTAAGAGCACTAATACCGTATCCTGCGTGACATCATCTCCATTATGACTGGAGTGACACTTCGTCTTGACATCACATCCAATACACTACGATTCTCTGATAACCCAGAAGAGGTGAACACAGAACCAGTTAAGATCCCCCACCACCAAAACCAAAGTTACCGATTGTCGTAAGTATTAGCGATGTAAGTCTCAGGTTAAGACTATACACACCTACCTTGATTTCGGCCTCCCATAGACACCTAGTCATAATACCAATGGGATTCCGAAGGGTCTATCCAGAGCGAAGCTGTTTCCCGTACCATCGGTGAAACACGACCTCCTATCGCACTTGCACAAGTATCCAATACTTATATATATGAGAACTATGCCGTTGTGCCCTCACAACGCGCACAAGTGCAATACTAGCCTATTCCGCATTATCGATGTCCAGTCTCGATAATACTACGGCTAGGGATATTTAATGATTAATCCTTCGTGGACTGATACTGTCTCATATCATCTCAATCCAGGAACTAATCATAGAGACCTCTCTTCATTTATATATCTATGGTGATCTAATCACAAATGACGAGAGTGCAATTTCCTTGTTACATAGTTAATTTGCTACAGCAACACAATGTTCTGTGCAAATAGTGATGCTATGGGTCATATTATCCAACAGCATTCGCATTTCGAATTCGAGTGCGGCACGTAAGTCACATCAAGCGTCAAATCGCTAGTCACATCAAGCATCAAATCACATGTCACTTTGAGTGATGTGACAATTTGATTGATTGATTGAGTGATTGATGTGGTAGTTGGAAAGCATTTAATTGCTTTTGCTTTTTGACTTTTTTGGAAAATGGAAAAAGGTTTTGGTATTTGATTTTTGGAAAATCAAATATATAAAAACATTTCTTTTTCTTTCTCTCTCCATCACTCACGGTCTTCTCTCTTTTCCCTCCTCTTCTCTCACACGGCTTTGAGCCATTTCTTTCTTCCTTCATTTTCTTGTTCTGCCGAAAATCAAAGAGAAGAATATGAGCATTTTGTTGCAAAATACAAAGTGCTAGCACACACTTGAGTCTTCCTAAGGTGATAGGGTAGCGTTTTTGTGAGCATGGAACCATCTTTGGAAGCTTGGAGCTTGGAGCTTCAATGGAGTCTTCCATGGCCGAATCTTGGAGGAGCAAAAGGAGCCACAACCGAGCAGTCCACTGCCAAGGGAAGCCACTGCCATGACCTTTGAGGGAGCTTGAAGGCTTGTGTTCATCGCGTTGCAAGAACCATTCAATGTGAGTATGATTACGCCCTTCTCCTTTGTGTATTCACATGCGTTTTTCATGCTTGTTTGATGATTCTTGGGACCTAATTAGAAACCAACATCTTAAAATAATTGTGGCTATTGCTTTTGTTTGTGGCGGTGAGCTGTGAAGGATTAGGCGTGTCGTTGGTTGCTAGAGGGACTGTGAACGTGGTGTTTTTGCCTTGATCGGTGAATGTGTGGCAAATGTCTGATTTTAGGGTTTCATTGTTTGATTTTTGTTTGTGTGAGCCGTGAATGAGAGTTCTGCTAGGGTTTTTGTAGTGTGTTTCTATTTTTTGAGAGTTGCCGAGGAGGATCAGGGTTGCACAATTGTTGTTGTTTATATAGTTGCATGATTAGGGTTAGAGGTTTCCATGGATTTTAAAAAGGAAAGAAATCAAGTAATTTATGTGTGTATTTAATTTTAATTATTTAAGGCAAGAAATTATGTATTTTTGGTGGGGAATTATTTAAATTTGGTGAATGGCTTATTTAATTATGAAGTGATTTATCTTAATTTTGGTATTAGATTTATTTAAATTTAATTTGTTTTAATTTAATTTAAATTGGAATTTAATTTCTGTTGAATTTTAATTGGTTTTAATTGTATTTTAATTTACTTTAAATTATTTATCTTTAATTTAATTTAATTTAATTTGGGACATGCATTTTAAATGTTTTAATTATTTTTTGGATTGGGCTTGGTGTAGTTTTGGGCCAAGGCTAAGGGTGTATTTTAATAACGGAGGTCCAACAAGCGAGCCTGAAGCTAAACAAGCGACTAAAATCTAACAAAAATACCGGTTCCCTTCCGACGTCCGTTTCCCGCGGCTCTCGCGACTTAAAAGGTAGTGCCTTTAAATGACACTCAACATCGGGTCTTACATGCAAAAATTCAGTGCCTACAATGGGCCTCGACCCATGCTCCATTCTCGGAGCGCCATTCTCGGCATTTAATGATATGGGCCTCGACCCATGCTCCATTCCCAGAGCGCTATTCCCGGCATCTGATGTGGGCCTCGACCCATGCTCCATTCCCGGAGAGCCATTCCCGGCATTGTGGGCCTCGACCCTGGGATGCCTCCCCAAAACTGTTGATGATGTGGGCCTCAACCCTAGGACTCATCCCCAAAACTGCTGATGATGTGGGCCTCAACCCTGTGACTCATCCCAAACATTGTTGATGATGTGGTCATCAACCCTAGGACTCATCCCAAAAATTGATGATGATGTGGGCCTCAACCCTGGGACTCATCCCCAAAAATGCTGATGATATGGGCCTCAACCCCGGGACTCATCCCCAAAACTGCTGATGAGGTGGGCCTCGACCCTGTGACTCATCCCAAAAACTGATGCTGATGTGGGCCTCGACCCTGGGACTCATCACCAAACGGATACTGATGTGGGCCTCGACCCTGGGCCTCATCCCCAAACCTGATACTGATATGGGCCTCAACCTTGGTACTCATCCCCAAAACTGATGATGATGTGGGCCTTAACCCTTGGACTCATTCCTAAAACTGATACTGATGTGGGCCTCGACCGTGGGACTCATCCTTAAACTGATACTGATCTGGTCCTCGACCCTGGGACTCATCCCAAAAACTGATACTGAAGTGGGCCTCGACCCTGGGACTCATCGCCAAAAATGCTGATGATGTGGGCCTTAACCCCTGGACTCATCCCCAAAATCACTGATGATGTGGGCCTCGACCCTGGGACTCATCCCCAAAACTGATACTGATGGTGGTTCATTCCCGAACCGCGCTGTATGAGAAAGGGTGGGCCAGTCGCCCCCAGACTCGGTTCATCTTTCTGTTCTTTACTGCTTTTATTAGGTCAAGGTAGATCCCCTGATGTGATATTACATACCAACATACTATACTGCCTCTCACGAGATAATCCCGATAGCTAAACATACTTTCGTCATAAAAGGATGCTTCTTGTCGAAACTAGAGAACCTTCAAAGTACTTGATATATTCAAATTCGACCGTCTGAATGAGTGATCTGAACTAGACTCCAAGTGTGTTTGTGTTAAGGTTCTTTCGCAGCTTAATCCTTAAGTAAGCCAACTCGATGATTTTGTCTCGGAAAATTGGATCAGTGGGTCTAACCAACCTAGATGTCTTGATCAAACTCTGTGATTACTCCCTCATACTCAACATGATATGGTCTTCTTCTTCTTTTCTTTCGTCTCTTTCTTTTCTTTCTTTTCATTTTGAACTTTTTTTTTTTTCTTTTTTTCTTTTTTTTCCGACACACCTACCCTTTAAGGTAGCATTTCTCCTTATGGTGGTCCTAGTACTCGCCCATAGGTAGCTTCACGCTTATAGGTTATATGTGGTCTATTTTTTTCTTTTTCTTTATAGAGACTTTTTCTTCGTTTCCAACCATATCACATATCGTAACATAAGTAAACCAGGATGGACATCTAGGCAAACAGTCATTCACTGATCCGCCATCTCTTCAACTAGTCATCTCGCCGACTACTCAGGCTTCTACTGCTAAGATCCCATAATCAAGTGCTCACGAGCCTAGCCAAGATCAACCACTCAGAATACCGGATGAGAGCACGTCTCGCACTCATCATTTCTAAGGTTTCACCCTACAACAAACAATGTCATCACCGGACATATGCCTAACCATAAAGGATTTCTCTCTCTTAGTTTTTTTTTCACTCACTCCATTGGAATTCTTCCTTCCAACCGCTGATAATGTGGGCTTCGCCCTCTGGGATTCCTTCCCGAAACTGATACCGATGTGGGCCTCAACCCTAGGATTCCTTCCCGAAACTAATACTGATGTGGGCCTCAACCTTGGGATTCTTTCCCGAAACTGATATTGATTCATTCCTGAAACTGATGACAAAGTACTGTTGCTGCTTCTGGTTGGCTTGTCTTTGCCACTTTTTCTTCTATTCCTTGGAACTTGTGAATACAAAACAGAACAAACAAAAAAAAAATGCAAATACATTACATGTATGCATGCATGCATGGATGAATTTCCTATTTCGTTGGGTTAGGTGTTCCGCCAGCTTTCCCGGTGACCGTTCGGTATTCTCTTCCTCAGGGAAAATACTGCTTCAATCTGTCTACGTTGATTGGCTCGGTGACAGTCTCACTTCCTCATTTCCGATTACTTTCGGGACTATGTAGGGTCCTTCCCAGTTGGGTCTGAACTTTCCTCTCGGATCTGTCGTCGACGGCTTCGACTGCTTAAGCACCAGATCACCCTTTCTGATCTTAGTGGGGCAACCTTTTCATTGAATATTCGAGCCAACCTCTTCTGGTGTAACTGCATATGCTGTAAGGACTTCATCCTCTTCTGATCCAGTAATGCCAACTGTTCAAATCTCTGTGAGGCCCACTCTTATTCAGGTAGCTCTGCCTCTGGCAAAACCTGCACTGATTGTATCTCAACTTCCACCGGCAATATTGCTTCCACTCCATAGACCAAAGATTTAGGCGTGGCTCATGTTGCAGTTCTCACATAAGTTATGTACCCCCACAGGGCGTACGACAGCTTATCGGCCTAATCTCTATAGTTCTCCATCATTTTGGCTAACATATTCTTTATTATCTTATTGGCTGCCTCGACTGCCCCATTTGCCTGAGGTCTGTAAGGTGACGACTTGTGATGTCCTATCCCGTAATTCTGTAGCATTGCCTTCATTTCTCCTTGAAACTGGACTCCATTATCTGTGACCACATGATGCGGCATTACATATCAACATAAAAGGTTCATGGCTATAAACTTCGCCATCCGCTTTGCAAGTGGCTCATGAATTCTTGAGCCTAAACGACATCATCTTGTAGCAATACGTACTCCACTCCTTGACAAAAGCAGTCTTATGCTTGTCCTCTTCAGCCATAAGAACCTGATTATATCCCAAGAATCCATCTGTGAATGAGTTCATGGTAGGTAAAGTTGCACTGTCAACCATCACGTCTATGTGGGGTAAAGGAAAATCATCTTTCGGGCAAGCCTTGTTAAGGTCTCTGTAATCCACGCACACTCTGACCATCCCATCTTTCTTTGGTATTGGCACAATGTTTGCCAACCACTTAGGGTACTTTACTACTCTAAGAACCACAATCAATGGCTTACGAATCTCTCATAGATCAATTACTTAAAGTATCAGATAAAAGCACATCCAGAGTTTACCGTTTCTAAGATTTCTCTTTAAAGCAAATGACTTCATCATCGGATTAATGCTTAACTATTAAGGAAAAAACTTGAACAAGTAGGCAAAATCAATGTCTTATGACTAATGGATGTAACATCACAATTGAATGAGATCAGGAAAACAAACATCCCCATAATTTGCAACTTGTCTTCTTCCGTCTTCTTGCTTTTTTCGGACATCAGATCCTCTAACTGCTGTAATTATTTTTCCCCTTTACTTTCCTCTTTCTACTCTGTTTCATCTTTACTATTGTTGCCTCATATCCTCATTCGGGAAGCTTGGTGGTCGTGAGTTCGGAGGACATTGTTGTCAGGTAGGCCGGAGTTAATCATGTAGGTAGGCGGTGGGACGGAGTGATAGTTAGGTATGGGGTTTCTCTGTGTGTTAGGTTGCTCTTTTTCGGGGTCGGGTATTTTGTGGGAGTCGATGAGGTTCTGGATCTCATGCCTAAGGCGGATGCATTTGTCAGTTTTGTGGCCTTTTTGCTGGTGGAAGTAGCAGTATAGGTTTAGGTCAAAGTAGCATGGCAAAGGGTTTGGAAATAGTTTAGGTTCTAATGAACTTAGGACTCCTTGTTTTTTCAGCTCTTTAAACACCTCTGACAAAGGTCTACCGAAATTGGAGAATCACATGTTCCTGATGGGGGCGACCTCAGAAGGAGTGGGCTTGGTTCCAAAATATCTCCTAATGGTCTTTCTATTCTGGTCACAGAACTGTCTATTATCGGCTATATAGGGTGTGGTCAAACTGGTCACAGCGGCGGACAACACTTGCAACTGCTCGGTAATCTTAGTGAGATTATTCTCCAGCTGATCCATACGAGATCCTTCATTCTCTTATTCGCTCATGTTTGCTAACGGCTTTTTGACGAGTATTCCCTCTTTCCTAACCCAACGGGTATCTATGGTGTCTCGTTAAAACAGCATGTTAGCATGAATGCGTGCAATGCATGGAATATACAGGCCCATCAGGATTTTTATACTAGTTGGCCCATTATCATTTTAAAGCATTCAATCATACTATTGCGCGGTGCAAACTTATCCCAGTTGAAAAGGCCCAACAGGTTTACACTTTTGCGATAACATGGCTAAACAACTTCAAATGATAAGGGGCCTAAACATAAAGTGGCCCATCGGTATTTTAGAAGCTTTTGGCCCAATTGCCATAAAGTACGAACTCGTCCCAGTTTAAATGGCCCAACAAGCCCATACCTCATGACAAAAAGTCCAACTGAATCCAAATGACGATGGTCCTAAACGCAAGCATAAAGAATATTTTTTATTGGTCTTACAACTACAGTTCATATGCGGGTTTATAAGGGTATAGACAAAGGCTCTCGTCAACGAAGGATTGCCCATAACTAGGTCTCCCCACTCAAGGGTTTGAGCGACCAAGTGAGCGCACCTTTTTTATACACTAAGGTAGGTGCCAACAAGTTATGGTACGTGACTAACTATCAAATGGATTTCCTATTGTAGATTCCCCAGAGGGAGGGTGGAGCAAACTCTCTTAAATATCCAAGCCTCTTAGGCTCTTATCGCCTTGGTGACAGGAATAAATAATAGGTCCTCCAAATTAGTCCATCACGGTAAGCTTCGAGTAAATGATTATCTAGGTGCCTTCACAGCTTTTCCTTATAGAAAGGTAGTGAATGAATGAAGACACCAAACCATTACCTAGCTCTGATAGTGCCTTTGATTAAAACCCTTTCAACCCACGGTAGACGCGGTTAACTAAAGCACAAATCATAATCATTACAAGACATTATTTCAGGGCCAATTCTCTATCCCCCAGTGGAGTCGCCAGACTGTAGGACACAGAAATCGACGACGCTATTTCAGGCTTGTGGCCTAGTCGGGAGTACGGAGTAGCCCACGGGGGAACTAAACTGGAAATATAAAATGGAGTCGCCACCCAGTGTGAACTGGGAAAATGATTTTAGGCCGCACTCACCCCTCGCAAGGGAATACCTCAAACCGTTGGGTTCGAAATGGTCCCTTACTTATGCCACTTGTAATGAACGAATTTATCTAATAATATAACCGAGTCTACGTAAGAATAACCTACATATAAGTTCACATACGACCTATATCTAAGTTTGCATATAACCTATATCTAAGTTTGCATGCATAAAAATAAGTCGAAATAACGGCAAGCACACAATCTCATGAACATATTGAATTAACAAACGCGAAAATAAAAATAAACAACAATCTAAATGTAAACATAGATTAAATTCCTAATGCGAAAGAAATAACTAATCATGCTTGGAAATAATCTATTAAATCATGCATAAAAGTAACATACTATTTCTAATAAACAACAAATAAACATAAGATTGGATGACATGAAATATGTGCGTTTCTCAAGCGGTACGTGGAGTTGTCGCCCAAGTACAGACCTCATTACCATCCATTCGGATTCAGCTACGGAATTTACGTCCGGGTTTCAATCCTATATACCACAAGAGATAAAACATATTTCATTCATCCCATGGCCACAAAATACATGAATTCACAATATGTATGCAAAGAAATATTAATAAATAACAGAAAAAAGAACGGGAATAAATAAAAAGGTGCCCTCAGGTCTAACCTCTTAAGTCGTCTCTTGGAAGTGCGCTACGCGGTTTTCGGAAGGGTTGGTGCTCTGCAACCTTTCCGTGTTGGATAATTATGACCCATAGCGTCTCTATTGTACAGATCATGATGTTGGTGTATAAATTAACTATGTGACAAAGGAGATTGCACTCTTATCATTTGTGATTAGATCACGTAGATATATAAATGATAGGAGGTCCATATGATTTGTTCCTGGATTGAGAATGATATGAGACAGTATCAGTCCACGAAAGATAAATCATTAAATATCCCTAGTAGAGTATTATCGAGATTGGACATCGATAAATACGTAAAAGACTAGTTTACACTTGTGCGCGTTGTGAGGGCACAACGACATAGTTCTCATATATTTGGGTATAGGATACTCATGCAAGTGTA
>SKCR01032434.1:0-20770 GCA_019454045.1 Zanthoxylum bungeanum
CAGTGACAGAAACCAAAATAGATAAACATATAACAAAATTAATTTTATCCACATGCTAATATGGGGAAGCCAAATATTTAAACAACAACAATAAGAATAATAGGCATATGCAATGACTGCTGCTCAGAATAAAAAAATCATGAAATTTTACTCAACTAGAGCGATGACTTGAGCAGCGTCCTGCCTCTTCCAGTATTCCTCTGTACTACCTGTAGCAAGCAGAATAGCCGATCAATCAGAAAGAGAAGTTTCAGATACTCAATATGTGCATTAATAGAGACATTTTTTTAAAAAAAAAAGAAGAAGCAAAAGGCATGAAATTTTCTTTACAGGCAACATTAATTAACCCCAAGCTCAAATCAATTGGAAGTAATGAAAGTAAAATCCTAGTGAGATACTTGAACATACTGGCTTTGACATGTTATCCTAAATCTTCTTTATTTCTCTCCATATTACATACTCAGAATGGTCTTAGGCTCTTAGCAAAGGATTAAAATGCAAGGATCGGTCACTACTAGCCAATAATAGCTACCCCTTTCTTGCCTTCAATTGCACATTCATAAAAAATATATATATATATATATGTTCCTACAGATTTTACTTGGGCTAATAGTAGAATGATCACATTTAAAATGTCAACATACTGCCAAATAAGGCTACTTTGATGAGCAAGTAATCAAAAACAAAAAATAACAAAACAAGAAGTTGATGAAACAATGAGAATTCAGCTAAACTTCTAAATGAAGATCATATAAACAATTAGTAAATATGTAAATTCCCAACCACATGAAAATTCCATGTCTACAAATCAGAAATTACCATTTATTGCCATGGAATCCAAGAATACAATGGCGGAGCCACTAAGGGGAGAGCGGGGAAAATTTGTTAAACGTGTCCTATAATTTAATGAAAAACATGGTTTGTTATGGGATAATTTTGATTTGCACCCTTTAAAATGAAGAATATCTACTATTTTTTGTGAAAAATCAAATTTTGCCATATTGAATCAATATTCTAGCTACGCCAGCCACCACAAGAATATACATTAAACTTGCAGAGCGAACCACAAAAAGTTTATTACAACCACACAAAATATATATATATATATATATTCTAAGTAGTTGCCGTAAATAAGAGAAAACATACCAATCTCCAAGAACATAGTTGGCTTACTTGTCACAGGTCCATGATGAGTGCCCTCCAACGTAATCTTCATTCATGTAAAACGACAAAAAATGCAAGATCACATAACTAAAAATAATCTACTGTTATTATTATTATTCTGTAAAGAGTAAAGTTAATTCAATTATACCTCAAATTCGGGAACTAAATCACGAGAAGCAGCAAGTTTTTTCAAGAGCCTGAGCCACGGGCCTATCCTAGGATTAGGCGGCGCAGCCCACCCTGGCTTCCCGCCTTGTGGCAGCTGCTCTCCTTCACGCAAATGAGGCACTCCTGCAAAAATAATTTTTTTTAAAAAAAACATTTTGGCAAGGTTTGGTGTGGAGTTTTGTGAGCTTTTAAGATAGCGTTTAAGCGCTACTCCAAACACATAATTAACACTCGCTTATACTCTCACAAGATTAAACTGCACAAACATGATATTATTTTTCTACTAAATAATATTCTAATATTTGTTCCATTCACCGTCTAATATTCTTTACCAAACTAATAAGAAATAAAAGTAATTAATTATGTAAATTGTACCGATTGGATGAACAGTGAGTGCAGGACGATTCGAAACGGCAGTGTGTTTGCTTAAAAAGATTACTTCGTTAACGGCTTCGCCGGTAGCCTCCTCCCAACGATCGTCCAGATCGTCTTCTGCGATTATGCTTTTGTTGTGTAGCAACACTCTCACTTCTTGATTTACGAAGCTCTTCATTTCCTGATTAGAGTGATTCAATAAGATTATTATTATAAGAATTACGATCAAATTGGTCACGTGTTGGAAAATAAATGACAGACCTGGAAGGACGGACCGGGGTGCCAACCGGGCATGGCCAAGAGAGCGTTGGCCGGGTTTATGGATGCCGGATCGATCGTCGTGGCCACTACTAGAATCACCATTTTTGCTTGCTTTTTGAGTTTAATGAATCAATGAGCTTACACAACGAGTCAAGTCATTCGTTCAAATACCACTGGCCACGAGTTAAAAAAAGTAAAATGGGTAAAATAAAATGATGCCACACAAGATCGAACCCAGGACCTTTAGTATTCAAACTAATGTAATTACCACTACACCACAGAAATCTGGGGAGCCGGGGTTTCCAAACTTCTTTTATTTAATCTATATAAAAAGAAAGAAATTGAATCGAAAATTACAGGGTACAGAGTAATAAAATAACTGAAAGAGGAGGCTACATAGCCAAAAAAAAATAGATGTATTATTACGCAACGGGATTAAGCAGGATTTCATCTTCGCTCACACTCATAGCCATGGCTTCCAAACCCCACCGCCTTCATAAGTGTAAGTATAAATAAATATACGATTTTTTTTTTTAAATTAGATATTAATGAAGTTAAAATAAAACAGAGTCACTAGTACTGAATCTGAATCAATAAAACGATAGTTGCAGGGACAGCAGCGCTTCAGAGCGTGGCTAAAAAACCGAGGACCATGAGCACTGAATCTTCTTCAATGAAGGACGCCTTCGCCAAATACGCCGACTACCTAAACGACCTTGTATTTTCTCTCTTCTTTTTAAGTACTTTCTTTACTTACTTTTTTTTTTTACAGTAAACGCCTTATGTGAGAAGTTTATGAAATGTTTTTCGTATAAAAACTACTGTTTGCGATTTTCATATACGTTTTTTTGGAAACTTTCGGAAATACCGCCGCCGTTAAGGCGGAGCAGGTAAAACCCAGATTAGGTTTTTGGGGAGGGATAAGCTTGAGTGTCACTCGACCTAGCCAGCAAGCCCCAAACTTGATCAAAAATGTGAACTGCTAACATCAATTGGTGACATTGAATAAAAGAGGAAAAATGGAAATGAGATCTTGTTTGAACGGATACTTAAAAAAATAAAAATAATTAATTAATTAATTCCTAGTTATGCACTAAACCACTTGGCATCACTTGTTGTGATCAATGCGTTTGCATCAATTGAATTTACTTTTGTGTAATTGCTATTCAAACAATGTGTGTTTGTACTTTGTAGAATGAAAAGCGGGAAAGAGTGATAAAAGCAAGTCGTGATATCACAATTAATAGCAAAAAAGTCATTTTTCAGGTGCACAGGTAAGAATATATATAGTTTTTACTTGCCCTTTTTCCTACAACGTGTATTATGAGGTTTTCTCTAAGGTCTTTTACTGGCATTTTTTTATGTACTTGAACTTGTAGAGTTTATCAGTTTCTATGAAAATGAATTGTAAAGTGTTTTGCTTCACACCAGTTTTTGAGTATTGGTTTCCTTGGCATGTTATCAGTTGTTGGTTATAAGTTATGGTTAGTATTTATGCATTTCTTGTACAAAATACTTTAGCTTTACTTTAGGACTCTTACCTTCCTGATTTTGCTAGTAGGAATTCATATACGGGAGTTATAATTTCATTGTAATGATAGAATCAGTAGGGACAACAAAGAGGAAGTTCTGAAGAAGGCAGAAGCAGATCTAGAAGCAGTAAAGGAACAGTATATCTCCCGATTGATGAGAGAATTGCAAGGGACTGATTTTTGGAAACTAAGACGGGCCTACTCTCCTGGGGTAAAGTCTTTGTCCCTTTCTCTTTAAGCTAGCAACATATTGTTTGCTCAACTCATTTGTTCTGGTTTTCTTGCAGGTGCAAGAATATGTGGAAGCTGCAACATTCTGTAAATTCTGCAGAACTGGGACTCTTTTGAATCTTGAAGAGATAAATGCCACCTTATTACCACTCAGTGAACCATCTATGGAGCCATTGCAAATCAATGTCCTAGACTATCTCTTGGGGGTAATTGCCTAACCTAGTATTATTTTATTGCATGTGATCTGATGCTAAAGGCTTGTGCAGTACTTGTGGTAAAAAAGAACAGGGAGAAAAAGTAACTAAAAGAAAAAGGAGAGGCACATGAACAGGTTTATCATTACACTTACAAAATAAAAGTTGGAGATTTGATATGACAGATTCCTTGTAGATGAAGTCAAATTCTTAAGTTAGAATAATCTAATTGATCCTAGTTTTTTTTTTAATTCTTTTCTGTTCACTGACAGGGACACAGGGTTAGATACTGTGGTTGAAATCTCAATGCTCACAGACACATGCACAAAATTTGTAGTGATTTATTGTTTGTATGCATATGTTTTGTTGGCAGAGGTGCTTATTTTTCTTTGTATAGCTTGCGGACTTGACAGGAGAGCTGATGCGGTTGGCAATTGGTCGAATATCAGATGGTGAACTTGAATTTGCTGAGAAGATATGCAGGTTTTCACGTGACGTCTATAGGGAGCTGACACCTGTTGTTCCACTTATGGATGATAATTATGACATGAAGTCAAAGATGGACATAATGCTTCAGAGTGTGGTGAAAATAGAGAATGGTATGGCATTCATTATTACCTCATTAGAAGTTGTGTACATGGTGATGGTTGTTTTAACTGAAGCTTTAGGATATTTATTACTAGACACTAGCAATGTAACAAAAATATCCGGACTCTTGTTTTCTTGCCCCCCCTTCTTTGGGGAGATTGTGAAACGTTTTGCCTTAATTTTGACAAAGAGGACTCTTGCATAATGTGAGCAGTGTGCTTATGTGCATGTAAAGATGATCCTTGATCTTTTTGGTGGCTCTTGGTCACTCAGTGGTTGCATGTAGGGGTGGGGAATTTGGGTTTTCAACCCCACCCCTTTCATTGATGTCACTCAGTTCCATTAGTTGGCTGCATTATTTTGAAGTTCCAGACCGTGCATCAGTGAACTATTAGAAATGCCACATGAAATGAAAACAATTTCCTTGTCTTGCTTCTAGAATGTTTTTATATTTTTCTTTGTAAACTATGTAATCGAATCGTATACCCTAGCAGACAATTTAAACAATGAAGGTAAATGCTATTTAGGTTCAGGTATTATTTAGAGGGTTAGAGAGCTTGTGTTCAACAAATCATATTCTGTTTTACCTAACTTCTCGACCAGTCTTTTTTATTTGGAAATTTTATATTCTTTTGATCCCAAATAGAAACTTGTATTGGATGACTTCATCGAGTTTCTGTTGCAGCTTGCTTGAGTGTGCATGTGAGAGGATCAGAATACGCACTGCTTGGATCCAATGATCCAAGGTTCCTAGTTGGGGTGCCTGACATGTAGTCACGAGGTACTTTCTAATTCACTCCACGCTTTTTTTATCACAGGTTAATCGGTATCACTTAACCCTACTCTTCTCTCGCTGCAGCTGGTATGTCTGAAAACAATTCGAGGATGTTTAACGAACTGAAGATGTTTGCCGACACTTTAGAAGAGTCCATTTCTCTTATATATCTGTCTACTGAAGATTTTGGGTATTCCAATTATGGTTTATGGTGGGCAATACTTTGTAAAAGCTATGCATGGCCAAGAGAACATCAAGGCTCAAAGCAGAATTTGGTGCCACTAACATGCTAGATGGTAAAACTTACATGTTAAGCTTGAAGTTTCAATTATAAAGTGAATGAAGAGAAATCTCGATATATCTCATCTTAAGTAGAATTTTAAACTTGTACAGTTAATAATCTTTTATTAATCTATTTTAAGCCATTATCAAAATCCAATTTTGTTTATTAGACTTCCATCAACGTTGCTCATGTGATGGGATGGTGATGCCTTCATCATTCGTGAGCTATTATTCTACATGCATGATGATTCATAATTGCCAATCTCAAATTGTTGGATTGGATCGTGGGCTGATTGATCTGCATCAGTGCGTTGCTTGCAAAGTTGTTCACATGGAGATTGATCGGGTCTACCACTCAATCTTCCGCACTATTCTCGTCACCAATAAATAAAAGTGTGGGCTTCACTCATAAAATAAAATTATCTCTAGAGATTTAAGTTGTCACACCAAAAAATTTCTCTTACCCTTTTTGTTTTCTTCAATTTTTGAGAGAAGAAAACCAAAAAATGGCTAGGGTTTTCGCAAAAGGAATTAAGTTTACTCTCGGGTTTTGCTTATTAAATTACAAAATAAGCCCTCTAGTATATACACAAAATTCGGCCAACCCTTGGCCTTTTTTGTAACCAGTGTGTTAATAAAGGTAACACATTTAACACAATAATGCACCTATTTAAAATTTGTAACATAAACTTTGAATTAATTCATGTACTGAAATCAAATTTCAATACTCAATAAATTCAAAATTTGTATTAAATTAACAATTATAATTTAAATTATACAAATTTAAATTTTCAAAATTATTATCTCATAATTATTATTGTGTGACTTTAATTATTAATCATGTTGATGGTGTTTTCAGGACCTATGTTATTTAAGGAGTACAGCAGGGGTAAAAAGGGTAATTCCCTTCTCGGTCGAAATCATTAATGCCGACCCGACCACTAAGAGCACTTTATGATCGGTAACCGAGCACTTGGGTTCAGATGACCGGGTAATTAAAAGATCGACAGCGGCATTCTCAGTTCAAATGACCATTATGACCGACCTCATGAAGACCGAGCATATGGCGAGGCGTGCTCCGGAAGATGACACCCTATTCTTGCGGATAAGATGACAAGTTATCCTACTTTCATGGGGAAAACTGGTGAGTCAGAGTCCTAGTAGGATAAAGAAAGTAAATGTTGTTTTGATTATGAATCCTTATGGGAAAAGTGAATAGTTTTGACTAGGAATCCTTATGGGAAAAGAAAATAGTTTCAACTATGAAATTCTTGTAGGAGAATGAATCTGATTTCTACACTATTATAAATAGAAGGGTAGAGTGTGCATAAGAAAAACAAGTTAAAAGTGGAGATGAGAATGAATATCAGAGTCAGGATCAGAATCATCAAGTTCTGACTTGTAAAAACACAAAAAGATCTGAAAAGCGTGTTTGAGTAATAAAAGTATCATCATGTTTGTGTCCGTGGACGTCGGTCGGATCCAAATCCACCGAACCACGTTAAATCTCCTTGTTGATTGGTGTATTTATATGTCTTTTGCTAAGTTTGTTTTTGGTCCCCCATAACCAAACAAATTCACTATTGAATGAGGATTACCTCGGAGGTGATATTCCTATATTACCCTGAGACCAAAATCCACCGTCAACAAATCATATTAATAATTATTTTGCATGTGAATTTATAATTGGACTATTCAATCATATATAATTTGTTACCATATATCGAGTTAGCACGGAGACCAAATGGATCAACAATTTCGAATTTCAATAATCCCGAAATATTAATTAAAACTCTTTAACTAAATATTCTGAATTATTAGCTTTAGGTTATTCCATTAAAAACTCGAAATTACACTCTCGTCGTTGTTTTGGTAGCTAAAAAGAAAGCCAATTAAGGTAGTGTTTGTTTGTTTGTTTGTTTTTGTTCTTCTAAATACTGAATATGGATGAATGTGACTGAATGTTGAATAAATCTAAATGTTATGTATGTTTTTATTATTTCTTAACATTTATTTATTGTAACGTTCATTTTGAACATTTCATATTTTTTTTGAATCTCTCTTATACGCATGGTCTCCTTACCTTCAAAATATTATTTATAATTACATTTCTGCACTCTCTTAACTCTCAAGTAAGAGTAATTATTTGATATAATAAATGTATGAGTGACGTGATACCACCAACTAATAAGTATATAAAACGTGTATTTATATTAAATATAACTATCATTTATTTATAACATATTATTATTAATTAACTAAATGATTATGGATTATAAGTTTTTGTTTTTGTTTCTTTTTTAATTTGACAATATTACTAGTTGCACTTACCACCGAAAAATATCAACAGTTTATCAACCTCTAAAACACAAATATATAAACAAAAATATTATATTTTATCATAAATTTAATAATAAAATAAAATATTTCAAATTTACCATATCCAATTACTATTTTATTATAAACTTAGTAAACTTAGTAGTAAAATGTAAAAAATCATTTTAAATTTGCTTTTGGAAGTTTTTTGTATACTAATCATAAGGCACGAATTATTTGTACTTAGCATAACAATATTAGTTAAATAAAAACATAAGATAATAAAAATAAATCAATTGGCTCACAATATTTTCATCTAACTAATGTCTTTGACTCTTTTCTTTTTTAATGGTTATAATGAAATTTATTTTTATAAATGAATCTTTGCAAGAATTACATAATATCCCAAAGAATAAGAAAAAGTAACTTGAGAGAAGCAGATCCAATTAGAAGACAGCCCAAAACTTTTTGGGGGTCAGTAAGAATTTGGGCTGGTGTATCTTTAGAGTGATTATGCTAAATACACCCCAAAAAATTCTAAATTACACAACTTGTACAAATTAAGTACAGCCCACTCACTGAACGAAAAAGAGTAAAAATTTGTACAAAATAAGCTCGTAATTAAGGTGGTATAATTTAATTTCCCTGGTTCCTAAATTGAAATTTGATGCTAAATTAAGCAATTATTCTATTGTAATTTTACAAGCAAAAAAAATAAAAAGTCATCATTTACAAACAAATTCAGCAAAGGAGAACTTTCATTTGGAGATTTGAATTAAAGAGACAGTTGGACATTTTTCTTCTGGAAATGAAAGCAATTTAATTTTGAAAAGATGACACGGTTTAGTATTAATATACATTCAATATTTCCACTCCATTGTCTCCAATTTATGGGCTTTCAATACTTTGCAAATCTTTTTACCTAGAGGTTTCCATTAAATAAATGCTAGATTAAAAGTGGATTCAACATTAGTTGATAAATTATATATTAAAAATAAAAATTAATAGAAATATTATTTTATTTTTTTAAAACTCTGCCTTCAAAATGCAGAAAATGTACTTTCTATAAGCTGTCAAATGCAGGAACCCAGCTGCAAAATTCAACGACATTTCAACAATTTTACCTTCCCTTATTCATGATTTAACGCTTAACATATCTGACATGACAGCCACTCTAATTCTATTCACCCCCCCCACGTGCCTACCCATGTGGGCTACTTTTTAATCAACTTAATTTTCAATAGTTTAAATAATAATAATAATAATAATAATAATAGATCCTCAATTCTCAATTCACACTACCCAACATTAAAAATTAGAATTTACCTATGGTGTGATTTTGAATACGTTATTTGGGTGTACATCTATTATTTTTGTAGTTATAATAATAAAATAAAAAAAAAGGGTAAAAACGACACTGGTTTATTTGTTTTGTCAAGGTTTATTTTGTTTGAATATTTCATTGCTCTTTCAATGGAATTGGCCAACCAAGTCAAGAAAAAATACAATCCAATAGAATAAATTTTTGTTGATTTTCATTTACATATTTTATGTGCAGTGTTTTCACTTTTCAGATCTAACCAAAGCCATTAAAATATTTTACTAACTAAATTACGGAAACCATAACTTGTAATTTAATTCAGCATCCTTCTCGTTAGCGATGTGAGTATGTTATGTTATGTAACGTGAAACTCATGTTCCAAATTTCTCTCGTTTGGTGGACGTCACGACCATCCCACAAATTACATATTCTTTTTTCAATTAATGAATATCAACCGAAAATGATGGCTATTAGATACTATTTTATATATTTTTACGTAATAATTAAAAACCACGAGCACAGCCGGCCATGGGCAGGAGCCACAAAGGCGACTGTTCAGGACCCAAAAATTAAGGGGCACTAAATTGAAATTATTAAAATCTTACTAGCGGACCATTATGACTCAAGATATGCTAAATGGATTAGCAATCATATGCATTGAAAATGATGAGATTGAAGATTTAGAGTATGATGATATAATTGATGATTTTGTTTCAAAAAATACTAGAAGACAATTTCTTAACTATTGAAATTGTTAAGGAGCTTTGCTAGGAATAATTGTATATGATTATATTTTTTATTGTCAGGGTTTAGGTACTATGTCCCCCTTTTATATATTTTCTCAAGTAATATAATTTGGGCGTGAGAGCCTAGCCCCCAGCTTCGCTTGGGTTCCAGCCCTCGTTAAATATTATTTTTTTTAAACATATGTTTTCGTAATAAAAAATGGCACATATTGAGCTTTCGCACCGGATATCCAAAAATTCAGGACCGGCCCTGACCACGAGGCCTCTTTTTAATTCTGCCGACACGTGATGAAAATTCATGCAAAACCTAACCATGAAGCTTTTCGCTAGTTAGTTTTGCTTTTAAAAATTATGGAAAATAAAGAACTAGGGCTTGTCCCATCGACTTCCCAACTACCAAATCTTTTTAGCAAACGACTTATATATTTGTAGCTTTTATGCTAAGCAAATTAAAAGTTAGATTTAATATTATTGTACTCTGTTTTCAAAATTAGGTTGGCATAATAAAATGATGATTAACATGAATCGGTGATGCTCATTACTTGGTTGTTATTGCTTTTTGTATGATTTGGTTGTTGCAATATAGCCAATAGGTCCTTAATTGGAGTAATTTGGTGATGTATGATTCATGATATGATTTTGAAATTCTTAATTCAAATTCAGAGAGTGCGTTTCTTATAAGAGTATGAGACAAAAGAGGATTTTACTTGTGTCCCACTTAAGCCCAAAAGAGGTGGTTTGATAACGGAATTTCAAACAATTGGCTATATATATATATAGCCAATAAGGTTTCTCATAGGTGGCTGCTGTTTCGCATTTGGGTCCATTGATCTTTTTTTTTTCCGATGTTATATAATTTTCCGCCACACGTTTATGTATAACAATGAACAGTTAAAATTCAATTATTTATATTATTTTATTTAATAACTATCCATCTCAATTTAAAAACAAACAAACAAATTGATACAAAATTTATGTAAATACCAAATCCAAGTCCGTAGTTGTACTCTTGGATGACGTGCTTTTCAATCCACCTCAAGTGGTTTGTGTACTCATGAGGGTTCATGATGGTAGTAGTGGTAAGCTAAATAGTTTTATAGGCTCGATAATTATGAAGATGAATTGAAGGAAGTGATCCAATTCTTCAAGAAGTTCAAGTACCTTTTTCGAAAGTGAATAATTTTTTTTGTTTGAAATCGTTGAAGATCTCGTGGCCATATCATTACTTTCAAGTTTAAGCGAAGCAAGTAAAATCTTCGATTGTCCCAAACTCTTATAAGAAACGCACTTCCTGAATTCGAACCTAATATCTGAAAATCAGATCATGAACTATAAACCACTAAGTCACGCATTTCGGGGACTTGAAAGTAAATAACATTAGCAGCTTTTCCCGAATGATATTTCGTCACCCCATTTTCAATGATGCTTGCACAGGGACTCTATGGTCTCGTTATGTCAAATTAAGTGAGAAGTTGTTTTGCAGGTGAATCATCAATGACTCTTTTGATTCCAACATGGACATTACTTATTTCATTAAAAATAAAATAGCAATATTGTTACTTTGTATTTTCTTTTTCTTTTTTCCAAGCTTTTTACCATCTAATCTTCATGAAAAAAGATGCAAATTAAAATTCACAACCTTACCAAAAAATAAAAAATAAAAAATATTACAACGTATCTTATGTTAAAAGTAAAAGAATCTCATCTGTGGCCGTATCTATAATACTTGAGTAAAGCATTGAAAATCAGTGCAAGTAATTTAGAGTAGCTGGCTATAGACTGAAGACCAGGACCAAGACCAAGACCAAGACCAAGACCCTGCGAGGAATCTTGCTTCTGTTGATTTGCTGGATTTCTTCAAAATTAACAAAACGAAATGAAATCTGCCCGTCAAATTAAAAACGTTTTCCAAAATTCATGATTTTGGCGCCCATTTATACTCGTTTTCCCAGCCAGCTGTCACCAGAAAAACAACTTGCTTTTAGATTTCAGTTTTAAATAAGTTTTAGTGAGTGGGTTGGGAATCTTTAGAGAATCAAGATTGGGGTGTGGTGGGTGTGGGGACTAGGGGTGTAATCGACCCTAGTCGAGTTTGGTGGTATCCGACTCGACTCAATTCGAGGATCTAAATTTAATTTGTTAAGGAAATTTTGGAATCGAGCTCAATTTAAATTCGATTATTAAACGGTTCGTCTCGACTCATGTTCAATGAATTAAAAAAATTATTTTTTATTTTTTATTTACTTCATACAATATTAAATAATTTATTTACAAAATTCAAATGTTTAGAGTGTTAGCGAGTCAAAAATAAGTCGAGCCGAGCGTTTGCGAGTCGGTCTCGTTTAATAATTAATCTAGTATTTTCGAATTTGAGTAACTCATTTATTAAACGAATAGATCTCGAACCAAGTCAAATGTGAGTCAAGCTCGAGTTGTTCACGAGCAGCTCGATTTATTTATAATCCTAGTGGAGATTATTGGGCTCTAATTGTCAAGTCGAGTTTTTTGCGAGTCGGTCTCATTTGATTATTATTTTCGAATTTAAGTAACTCATTTATCAAATAAATCGATCTTCAACCAAATTAAACGCGAATCGAGCTCGAATTGTTGGGTCGGTTCATTTATGACCCTAGTGGAGACCGATGTGGCTCTAATTGTCGTTTCATTTATTACGCGGAGCGTTTTGGATTTTAATTGTTGAGAGGATTGTGTTGTTGTGGACAGGGTCGGCAGTCAGCACCCCGTTTGTGTTCGGTTTGGGGACCACGCTTCTTGGTTTCTTCTCGCCTTTAGCTCTTAGTTTCATCCAAACGGCGCTTCTGTTTCCAACATAAAATTGTCGGCCAAAGACAAAAAATATATTTAGTTCCCCCAGCTAGAATTGGCGGGAAGCATTTGGGTCAATAAAACAAGTTTATAACTATTTTTTATTAGATTATTTGAATAAATCCACTATAGAGGTATACAACAAGTGGGTCAAAATATTAAATTGAATTGATATAAAATTTAATTCAACTCATTTTAAAAAGAAAAATTAAAATTATTTCATTAATAAATCATATTATTCATTACTTTATACCCCGTAATCTAAGTTTAAAATTTAGTTTATCGTCTATCAAGCATAACTGAAAATATATACTAAGAGAAACAAAAAGAATTAACGTTGCTCTTTAACAACGGAATTTGATTTTTAATTTATTTTATTATTTTTTACTTTTTTGGATTTTGAATTCCGGTGATCACTTTAAAAAATTACTTAAAAATGGCTTGCTCAAATCATAATAACCACAAAACATTGATTTTATTTATGGCCGATTTGCCACGTGGATAATTACACCTAGCTGGTTCCAATTTGGGTCCACTATCCGGAAATGGACCCAGATCCTAAAAACGGGTTTCAATACAATCTGTGCCCACTTGAAACTTGAAAGCAGAGAAAATCATCCAAAAAGAATTAATTAATTATTTTTTATTATTAACTAAAAAACAAGGGACCATCCAAAACGGCACCCCATATTTTTGCTTTTTAGCTTTTTCTTACGTGGATGAAATGCTGGCAACGAATCAGAACGACCCTTCGTGTGCACCAAGGGACCATGTGACTCTAGTGTTATTATATGCAAAAAGTTCGGTATATTTCAATTTAATTTTTTAATATAAACTTTGAAATTTTTTTCGTTGGAAATCACACCGTCAAACTCAAATAACTCATTTCGAGTTTAAATGGAGCAGGTAAAACTCTGATAGTCATTAACTCTTACAAAAACACATTATATGAATTCGAACCCAGAACATCAAAATCAGATAATGAATTCTACACCATCAATTCACGCCCATCTGAGATATATAACTTTGAATTATTAGTTCGTGTAATCAAAAGTAGATAAATTAATATCATCTAGTATTATTAGGGGTGACAAAACGAATCAACAAATCAAATTTGTATCGAATTATAAACGAATCGAATCAAAATGTGATGGATTCGTATTCGATTCGTTTAGTAAACGAATCCTAATATCAGGATTGGTATTCGATTCATTTATTAAACGAATCGAATACGAATATTTGTTTAGTTATGATATTATCTAATGACATAATTTTCCATATTTTCTTTACATTTATTTTTCATAAAAATATACATATGAAATATGTAATTAGTATATTTACTAAAAATGCATAATCAAATATCGACAATATTATTTTTTCTATAGTAATTAGGCATAATTTCTCAAATCTTAATTAAAAATAACAATACCTAGTAAAAGAAAATAATAAACGAATCATAAACGAATTAATGAACTGTTGTAAAATTAGGTGGCATTAAACAGTAATATAACATGCAAACAAACAATCAACACCAGAAAATAAATCTAGATGCTATTAAACCCTAAACCAACAAGAACCAAAAAAACCTGATTAAATTGTCCAAGTCGAGATAATCTCTGTCCTTAAGAACTTATTGGCTCCGTCACAGGTGCTTTACGGATTCGTTTTGCCAACGTTCTCCCAGGATTACTTGGATTCTTCTTATTCAAGGTGCACTCCTTAACAAGTGTTTGAACTAGGATAAAATGATGGATCTCTCTCAAAACAAAGAAAACAACAGTGCCTCTTTTTAATCTCTGAAAAATGGTTGTATTTTCCTATCTCTCCATTTGGAATAAAAGCCTTCTTATATAAGGCATGGAGGGGTGCCAATAGGGCACTCCTTGGGGTGGGATACAACCCTCCTAAGGATTGTGTCCTTCCCTTGCACCCCTTAAAGCCAAAAGGACAAAAATACCCCCGAATATTATAGGAATTTCCAACAATCCCCCACAATTCTTATAATATTCAAGATGACACTTGAGAGAGATACCGTGAGCTAAAGCTGCATCGAAATAGGTAGCTTTCGCCTTGAACCTTTCCTAGTGAGTGACAATCGGATTTACTTGGCAAACCAGTGACCCATAGTCTTGAAATGTTCTGCCGTTGGTAAACCAAGACAATTGCCAACACACAGCTTTAATTCGACCATTTTCCCGTTCTACGGTTGTGTTCATTTTGGCCCTGAACAACGGTCCTGGATTCATCAAGTACTTTAGGGTAACCCGCCTTTAAAGGTTCCCATGGAAGCAGCCTCACTTCTTACTTGAAATATGTGATCTGCTATGAAGAGGTAATCTGTCTTTACCTCCATTAGGACTCATCTCCTAATATAGTGATCATTAAAAGCCTTAGCTTATCCTAACCAATGACAGACAGCACTCAGCGTCATTATCGGAATGGGAAAGAGTACGAAACTCTTCAGTGCTTGTTTTGAATTGCACAAAATTTCTGTTGTCCCTTTTGAACCTAGATCTTGGGATCTCCAGTCAACTAGGTTGGGTTTCCACAGTGACAATTCTTAGATTATAGGCTTCAAGCCCATTCCCCTCGATGACTTCTCAACTTGCTCTCGAGGTAAACCTTAGTTAGTGGATCCGCTAGGTTTTCCTTCGACCTGACATAATCGATCGTTATTATGCCACTTGAGAGCAGTTGACGTATGGTATTATGTCTCCGACGTATGTGTCGAGACTTACCATTATACATTGTATTCTGGGCTCTCCCAATTGCCGATTGGCTATCACAATGTATGCTAATCGCTGGCACCGGTTTGGGCCAACTAGGAATATCCTCCAGGAAGTTTCTAAGCCATTCTGCTTCTTCCGCTGTTTTGTCTAACGCTATGAATTCTGATTCCATAGTAGACCGGGCAATACACGTTTGCCTCGAGGATTTCCATGACACGGCTGCATTACCAAGTGTGAAAACAAATCCAACCGTAGATTTGGAATCCACTATATCAGATATCCAGCATCGATGTATCCCTCTAGAACATCAGGATATCTCTCGTAATGTAGCCCATATTTTTAAGTTTCTTATACCTCAAAACACTTACTATGACTTTCCAGTGGTTATGTCCTGGATTGCTAGTATATCTGCTAAGCCTATTCACAGCTTGAGCGATATCAATTCGTGTGCAATTCGTGAGATACATCAGACTTCTGATGACCCTTGAATACTCTAATTGCGATATGCTTAAGCCAGTATTCTTTGATAGAGGAAGAGTTAGGTTAGCTACTCCCAAATCTTTCATATCAAATTTGCTGGTTAACACGTTTTTGGTAGACTGAATCATTTCATGATTACTACCAATTATCAGCATATCGTCTACATAGAGACACACAATGACATATCCTTTTTGAGTTGACTTGGTGTACACACACTTATCACTCATTGGTTTTAAACCCACTTGACAACATCTATTTGTTAATGTTCTCATGTCATTGTCTAGGTGCTTGTTTTAATCCGTACAAGGATTTTACAAGTTTGCACACCTTCTGTTCTTATCCAGGAACATTAAACCCTTCTGGTTGTTCCATGTAAGTCTCTTCATCCAATTCACCATTCAAGAATGACGTCTTTACATCATTTTGATGTATTTCAAGACCAAATATAGCTGCTATAGCTATAAGCATTCTACTGATGTGATACGAATCACTGGTGGATATGTGTCAAAGTAAACAAGGCTTTCTTTCTGTCTATAATCTTTTATGACAAACCTCGCCTTGTACTATCTATTGATCCATCCATTTTCATCTTTCCATTTGTAGCCAGTGGCTTACAACCTGGTGGAAGATCAACCAACTCCCAAGTATGGTTCTGTAGGATTGAATCAATCTAATTGTTTATCGCCTCTTTCCAAAGAGGTGCCTCCAGAGAAGACATTGCTTCTTTATAGCTTTGAGGCTCATTTTCTAACAAATATGTCAGAAAATCGGTCCAAATGACTTAGACGACGTCTAGGTTCATTTGCCTCAACATTTCCATGTTGATTTGACTCTTGGTCAACCTGATCACTGTCATTGACAGTATCAACAATCTTTTGAGAAACTCTCTTCTTTGTCTTCCTTACAAGGAAATGTCTCCTCAAAATAAAGCATTCTTTGACTCAATCATCACATTTGGATTGATGTCAGGAATCTCATTTTTGTGTGCCAAGAATCGATATGCATTATTGTTGCAAGTATATCTGATGAATATACAGTCAACAGTTTTGGTTCCTATTCCACCTTCTTAGGTTTAGGAACCATTACTTTGGCAAGACACCCCCACACTTTGAGGTATTCGTAGGAAGGTACGAAACCTTTCTACAATTCATATGGTGTCTTGTCTAGTCTTCTGTGAGGAAGCTTGTACAGAACGTAGTTCGCGGAAAGCAAGGCTTCCCCCCACAAGTTCTGGGGCAGACCCGAACTTGTCAACATGGCATTCATCATTTCCTTCAACGTTCGGTTTTTGCGCTCCGTAATTCCGTTCTGTTGAGGAGAATAAGGAGCAGTGGTTTCGTGAATAATTCCGTGCACATAACAATATTCACCGAATGATGAAACATATTCACCACCACTATCACTTCTGATTCTTTTGATTACTTGCCAAGTTGATTTGCAACTTCGTTCTCAGTGTATAAAGCTCTCAATAGCTTCAGCTTTGCTCCTCAGCAAATACACTTAACAGAATCTTGTGCTTTCATCGATAAAAGTGACAAGTACTTTTTACCGCCTCTTATTTGCACAATATTCATGTCACACACGTCAATGTGTACAAGTTCCAAGGTTCAGAACTTCGTTTTATGATGTTCTATGTATTTTTGCTTCAACACATGCCTCACACTCATGTTGGCCATCAATGCAAATTTAGGTATAAGGTCATGTTAATTAATGTACGCATTGTATCATAATTAACATGTCCTAACCTCTCATGCCATACATTTTGTGACTCAATAATATAAGCAGAAGTTTCAGCTGTATTAATAGCACAATTGACAGTCATTGAAAAGACCCTCAGCGAGGTATCATTTTCCTACATAGACATCATTTTTGGTCAATACAATCTTGTCAGAAACAAATACAAACCCAAGACCGAGTTCTTCCGAATATCTGGAACATGCAAACATTCTTCTATGTAAGCTCCGTTCCGGATATCATTTTCAGAACTAATGTGCCTTGTCCAACCACTCTAGAGGTAGACGAGTTTCCCATTATCAGATGATCGCCGCCATCGACCTTTCTGATACGAGGAAACATCTTGCTATCAGCACAGATATGACGAGTAGCCCTAGTGTCTACCCATCATTCTCTCGGATTCCCAACCAAGTTGGCTACAGTTACCACTGCTTAGAGATTCATTTCTGAAATCTCATCAGTTAACTGCTCATCTTCAGCGACATAGGCCTCATTTTTCCTGCCATTGTCCTGAGATATCTTGTTTCTGCAGTCTTTTGTCATATGACCGCTCTTTTCACAGTTGTAGCACTTCCCATTGAACTTCTTGTTCGCTTGGGAAGAATCAGCTTCACTGTTCTTTCTTTTCTTGCTACCCTTTACATCCTCAAAGATGTTGGCCTTAGACTCCATAGTCTTGTAGCTGGCCTTCTCGGACATCATGTTGTCCTGTTCGATTCTCAATCGAACTCCAAGGTCCTCAAGGCTCATCTGCTTATTTTTGTGTTTCAGATAGCTCCTGAAGTTCTTCCATGATGGAGGAACTTTTCAATTATGGCGGTAACTTGAACGTCTCACAAAGTTTCATTCCTTCATCCAGTATTTCATGAATGATTAATTGCAGTTCACCCAACTGAGACATCACCGTCCTTGAATCTACCATTTTGTAGTCCAGGAACCTACCCACGACAAATTTCTTTTGTCCGGCATCTTCAGTTTTATACTTCTTCTCGAGAGATTCCCAGAGATCTTCGCAGAAGTCATGCCTTGGTACACATTGTACAGGGTATTGTCAAGACCACCCAAAAGGTAGTTCTTGCATAAGCAGTCTCCAGACATCCAAGTCTGTTCTCGCTCTTCCTTGGCCATTCGGATTCACCCTCCACATGACCCGGAGGATCTTTGAGGAATTTTGCCAACTGGAGAGTTGTCAGGTAGAACAGCATCTTGCTCTGCCATTGTTTGAAATTTGCCCCACCAAATTTCTCCGGTTTTTTCTCCATGAGAGACCGGTACCGTGATATTTCCGCTAGCCATATGTAACTGGAAATCAACAGGGTCAATTAGTCTACGAAAGACAAATTGCACAGCGATCAACGAATGATCTTGTTCAGAGTGATATACGATAAATGTAGATATATATATATATGTCAATCAAGATTGGATAGAATTACTTGTGTATTATTACACTTTAAATTCTCAACCAATTATGCAACAACCAAACAAATTTCAACTTTATCACTATGTGTATGCTTGTGATAATTGAACAACCTAATAATAACTTAAATCTATACTACCAAGATTAATGTGTTAACAGTATATGACTAACCAAGTTAATATTATTTAAGATTGCAGTTTCTAAGAATTACAGGACTATTTCGTTAGTGTCGCGTTCGTATCTACGTTCGAACGAGACTGTCCAGTGTGTGTGCGTTCGTGTTGCGTTTGAGAACGCGTTCGAACGATGTGTTTCCAGAGAGTTCACGTTCGAGTAGTGTTGGATAACGCGTTCGAACGGAATGATTCCAGAGAGTTCACGTTCGTATAGCGTTCGTGAACGCGTTCGAACGGATGATTCCAGAGAGTTTGCGTTCGAGTTGTGCGTTTAGGACGCGTTCGAACGTTATAAGGCAGAAGGCTTGCGTTC
Source organism: Zanthoxylum bungeanum (assembly GCA_019454045.1). Taxonomy (NCBI): domain Eukaryota; kingdom Viridiplantae; phylum Streptophyta; class Magnoliopsida; order Sapindales; family Rutaceae; genus Zanthoxylum; species Zanthoxylum bungeanum. The sequence continues at coordinate 19,629 of SKCR01032434.1, forward strand.
GAGGTGCGTTTGAAGACGCGTTCGAACGTTCTTACAAATTTTCAGATTTATGCCTTCGCGTGCGTCGGGCGTTCGAACGCCCTACGGTTTTTTCATGCACAGTTCGTATTTTCCAGAAAATATTCAAACCCTAACATGCAAATTACTATCTAATAACACGATACAATAAGTTCTTAAGATTGTTGTAAAATTAGGTGTCATTAAACAGTAATATAACATGCAAACAAACAAATCAACACCAGAAAAAAATCTAGATGCTATTAAACCCTAAACCAACAAGAACCAAAAAACACTGATTAAATTGTCCAAGTCGAGATAATCTCTGTCCTTAAGAACTTATTGGCTCCGTCACAGGTGCTTTACGGATTCGTTTGCCAACGTTCTCCCATGATTACTTGGATTCTTCTTGTTCAAGGTGTACTCCTTAACAAGTGTTTGAACTAGGATAAAATGGTGGATCTCTCTCAAAACAAAGAAAACAACAGTGCCTCTTTTTAATCTCTGAAAAATGGTTGTATTTTCCTATCTCTCAATTTGGAATAAAAGCCTTCTTATATAAGGCATGGAGGGGTGCCAATAGGGCACTCCTTGGGGTGGGATACAACCCTCCTAAGGATTGTGTCATTCCCTTGCACCCCTTAAAGCCAAAAGGACAAAAATACCCCCGAATATTATAGGAATTTCAAACATGAACTTAAATTCGTATAATTCGTTTAGTAAACGAATCGAATCGAATTGACTCATTTATCAAACGAATCCATTTTTCCAAATTCGTATTCACTTTAAAGCGAATTGAATCAAACGAAAACCGAATCTTAACACAAATTGTCACCCCTAAGTATTATTTTAATTTTTTATATTAACTGTATGAGCTTAATAACTTAATTTTATATATAACAAAAATTTATATTTCTTTTAAAAAATAATAATAATAAATAAGGGGTAGACAAAGTTTTTCTTTTACGTCTTATTTCAATTTTCTGATTTGAACGACTCATTTTTCATGATCCAATATTTTTCTATATCACACTCTCTTTCGTTCATTTCTATCCATCCAAACATATCTTTAGAGGTTAAGAACAATTTAAGTTAAAATAGCCGTATATAAATTGTTGATGGTGTTTTCAAGCACTACAATATTT